>VDFB02073919.1:0-17371 GCA_007258455.2 Sequoia sempervirens | reverse complement strand
CCAATGAATTATGGGAATTCTCAAGGAGACGACCATGAAAAGATAAACCAATTTTTGAAGCATTGAGATAAATAATTGAATACTTTTGGAATAATTACACAAGGGTATCTCTAAATCAAAGGGATGTGGTAAGAAGGAGAATTGATAGTCAAAACTGTGAGCCACATCCAAAGCATTTTTTGGATACAAATCAAACATAGTTTTTTGGTAAATTTCTAAATATGTATCCTCAAGTTAAAATTTTTCAAAGATATTTTGAAATGCTAAAAATTTTCTATGTCAAAATAAATCACATAAGCACTACTTTTTGTTCTAGATTACATATTGAATTCTATAACCTTTTTTATGTTTATCGGTCCATATGTTTAGATTTGCATACTAACAATGTTTTGTAGGATTGTGACATACATGCCCCACCTACATATTCAAGATTCTTCATATCAATAATTTTATGTGAAAGAGAGAAACGTCAAATATTCTATAGGAAATTATGCTTGGATGGCACATGTCAGCATTGTGGTGGATTGCAATGTATGCCAATATGTGAACATATGGAAAACACACATGCAGTTGAAAATGAATTAGTAGAGTTAGACAAGTATAAAACAGTGGCATATAATGCAAAAGATGGTAAATAAGCGAAAATGTGTGATTTGGTTATTCAAAAGATTCCAATTGATCAGTTTATATCTACATTTCGTGATAGTATATGAGTATGCAAGACATACCTAGAGAGGTCGATGGTTGAAATTGAAATTCAAGTCATGAAAGGACACATTTCCACTTTGTAGCATTATTTCAGTCATTGAATTTGTAGAGAAATACAGTCTACAACCATAATGTGAGGTGTAATCACAATATTACAACTCCACATAGGTTTCTATATTTGTACACATTGCATTCATTCATGTCAATTGGTGGCCTCCTATGATGATTTAATAACTAAGCCCTTCAAGCCATGATTCAGAGATTGGACATCTAACCTGAATAGCCATTTCAATCATCATGAAGGTGCATTTAACTTGTCAACCCAGGGACGTGAACTTGAAATGGGTCAACAAAATATGTGCACTAGGAACCCAGAGTAGCCATTTGCATTCTACAGCTAAGGAACTCACAATACTGAAAGTAAATTGCTTAGAAGGGAATACCATAAATGCTAATCATCAATCAAAAACTACATCAAACTAAAATGCATAACAAAAATGAAAATCTGAGCAACAACAGGGTGCTACTCTATCTGCTTTGGTTGTAGGAACAATCACATAATGGAATTCTAGTGGTTGCAGGAATAGTCGGTGCCAGATTTCAAACTATTTACCAAAAAACAAGTAATACTAAACTAATACTAAAATAAGAGGATATATTACTCACCAAGTGGGACCCCTTGGATAAGTATCCTCTAAAACTAATTAGAACTCAGATGCTCAAACTCAAAACTTTATTTTATTCACTGTAAATCATGAGTACAAAAGAGTAATGTATTTGTATTACTGAAGACTTGAGAGTGCAAGAAAAATATCAAACCATGCAACCTCCAAAGAAGGAACATCAAATCTTTATTTATACTATCAACTAAATAAGGCACTCAACTCCATGATTGGGAGGATGCCATTTAGGGAAAATAAAGAAAGTGGAGTGGCAGTGGTTACATGTGCATGGAATTTGGTCAGACACGCAGGTCCAAACATAGATTTAGCACAATAGTAACACCCGCATATGCTCAACCAACATTAAAGTACACTACAAGGCGATTACATTTGGTTTGCATGAGGAATCTTCTATCATCGACCTCTTTTTACCTTTGAGCCATTCCTTTGCTGGACATTACAGTGCATGCCCAACTGGCAGTGTCTTCCTCAACTTAGCATCCTCAAATTAAATATGCATGACAATGTCAATATGCACAATAACTACATATCTATAACCACCTTAAGGAGCATTCATTAACCACATGCAAAATAAATATAGATAATCCACATACTATGCCAATGTCATTAAAACTTGTAGAAATAGGATTAAGTCCAATGTCTATGGTTTGAGGGAAAAATTATGAAAATATCAACATTTCACATCAAATTTCATGACAACTGCCAGCAAATAAACTATAGATTCTACCCAAAATTGGACCAAAAACTAGGCTCATCATGAATGATAGTACAAAGGATGACAAAAAGATCATAAGGGAGTATCCTTTTAATATTAGTGATGATCACACACATTCTACATAGTTTGTGCAAGGTTGCTTTAAGGTGTTTTACAATGATTTGGCTAGAAGGGGCATATCATTTATTCAACATATCATATGGTCAGATAATTGCACCATCACAATTCAAAAACTCACGAATGTTCTATTGGTTGAGTAGGATGCATAATATTACAAGTGTTCAACATATGTGAAATTTTTGTGAGGCTGGCATGGAAAGGGGGAGCATGATGGTGCAAAAGCATGTATCAAAAGAGCCATAGCATGAGAAGAGTTCAAGTATAAAGATAATGCAAAGTTGAAAGTTGAAAAATTAATCATCGAGTGATGTAATGATTCGATGGATCTAGGTAATAAAGGTAAGTCTTCATTTTGTAGATTTTTTGGTTGATAGATGATACTAACATTACACCATATGAGGATTGTTGTACACTAAAAAGATCAAGTGAACTATAATATTTCAGAAGATCAAATGCAAGTTCATGGAGTATCCATACACAAAAGATGGCATGCTTTTGTTCTTCATTTATAATTCAAGCCTGAAATGAGTGCAAGTCAAAGGATTCAGTTGATGAATGGTGGTTATCTTATCCCACTTGATATGTATTGATCGGGTATGTGCAGGATCATGATGGGCCAAAAAGTGGCAATATGATGGGTATGTGGCTGACAACTTTTTTTTACCCAAAATTGATAAAATGAAAAGGGATTTTAAAGGAGATTCTCATCTTTCCACAAATATAAATTATGCTTTACTTTGAATTTAATAAGTAATTATTATTCATTTTCTATTCAAATTACGACTAAAGTCTTGATTGATAGTCTCATTGAATTTTTTATAGCTTTCAAACGGTATCACATTTTTTGAATAAAAAACATGCGTTACATTCTATACTTCACATACTATAGGATTAAAAAAAAAATGAATTTCATGAAGTTTTGACCAAGTTAAGGTGTTCAGACATATAAGTTTTTATATTTTTAAAAATTTGTAATAAAAAAATCATAATTAATTATTTACTTGGAAACAAATTACAAAAAAATATGCATCACATCAGGACATGAGTCCTCTACTTATATATAAAATCTTATAAAAAAATCTTATCATTTTATTGTGGTTAGGGTGGTTAGACAGACGCCTACTTATTTTTTCCCTGCAATTTAAGTACTACTGCATTGAAATTTCAAATTTTCACCAAATAGATTTTTTTTTCTTTAAACAAACCTAGTAGTTTAGAAACTACATTCAATTTTCTATAGATTCTATTCTTACTTATTTTTTAAATAATATAGATAACTTATTCAATTTATTACGTCAAGTTGCCTAACTCTAATTTTTCTGAATTTTTTGCCACTTAAGGGCCTATTTTTTCCATGATGATCTTGCACATACCCGACCCACGATGACACTGGAATTGACATAGATGGAATCATAGGTTGAATTTGACCACATATCAGATCTAATTCAACTAGGTAATATATCTACTTACATAGTTTTTGAGATTCATAGTGTTATCTTACTTTGTAGTGTTTTTGTAATGTTGACTAATTTATCTACTTTGTTGCACATATCAATCTAGGGCATGTTTATGTAGATGAAAAAAATGAAGAGGGAATTGATTATTACTTGTAGATTGGGAAAAATCAATCAGATTTAGTATTGAAAACAATAAACTAACTAAACCCTATCAAGCACCATGAAGTACAACTAGAATGAAAATGCAAATAAACAAAAGATATGCAAACCAATTTTTAAACTAGATGTGATTGACCTCCATGGCTCTTCTCCACCTACATAAGAATGCAAGATTTTGAAGGTTGATTGTTGGAGGATGCTAGTTGCTCAATTCAGCAACATAACAATATGACGAAGGTGATAGATGGAGATGGATGAAAGATTGAAGACTAATTTTGATAGAATGAGGATGCTAGATGAAGATTCGATGCAAATGGCCTGTGAAATGTTAGATTTATAGAGTTTCGATGTGGACAAAGATAAGATTTGATAAGATTCAATAAGGATTTGAGTTTTGACAAAAGAGGAAATACAACAAGATGAGATAAGATTTTAAAAAGATAGAAAGATTTATGATATATTGTTTTAAAGGAAATAAATCCTGAAAAAGACGAGAGGGATAATTGATGAATTATCTAATTAAATAAATTAATTAGATACACATGAGTTCAAATTTTGAAAAGAAAGTGAGAATATCCTTTTAAGATTTTATTAATTAAATAAATATTTGATTTATTTAATTAATGTTAAATTTATGAATTCATTAATTAAATAATATAAATTATTTAATTAACATTAGAGGAATGGATGGATTATGCATAGGAAGGGAATAAATGAAATTAGTCAAATAAATAATATTTATTTAACTAATTAGATGATGACATGGGTACTTAGGGAAAAACATGCTACAATATGTCTAAATGATGCAATGTTGTGACAAGGTATTGTAAGAGGACATTTTTAGGTGTCTACATTTTTCCCCTCTTTAAGATGATGTTCAAGATGATGAGATTTGTGTCGAGTAACATCATTTCAAAGAAGCTAAGGTATGGATAGAAGAAAATGGGTGATATCAGAATATGATGGTGATGGAATGATGATGCCCCCTCAAGAGGATAGGCGGGTTTAACAAACATGGGTAGGCTCTCAAAATGAAAGGGATGGGTCAAGAACTAAAGATGAAGGAATAGATAGAAGAAGTGAAGGATGCATTATGCTGCAATGAAAGTGAGCAACCATGATGTTTGATTTAGCACTAGACATTATGCACCAAGGTATAAGGACCAAGGTGACGATGTGTCTGATGCCCTAGCATAATACAACCTCGTCTAGACGTATGAGGAAGTAGACTTAGAGCATTAAAGTATTAATGCACAAAAGGTATTATGTGACCTTATATGCAAAGGATAATGTAAAAAACTATTCCAACATACACAAGATATGAATATTAGTTGGAAATGATATGGATGTGATACAAATGAAAGATAAAATGATAACACACACAAGCAAGCAAGCAAGTATGCACAAATGATTAAAAAAAAAAAGTATTGCCCCTGTCAAGCTGTAAACCGTTGATTGATTGATTGATGATGATGATAGTGTTTTCATTATAGGGAATGATATATCCCTAGATCAACACAAGGATGACTGATTGACTAAGACATTGGTTGATTTGGTTTACGACAAGATTAGGATCAAGACCAAAGGATGTGATTGGATGATTTGACAAGATTGATTGACTTGATTGGTATGGATTAAGGATTGACTTGGATTTGGATTATTGCTTGAATTGATGCGATTGAGTTGATTGGAAGAAATAATTTGGTTTGATTTTATTGCTTGGATTTTTGTTGGCTATTTGATTTTTTTGTCTTTTTTTTCAGGACCTTTTTCCTTTTTTTTGGAATTATTTGGGATATTTTGATTTTTTTTTGGACTTTTGAAATGTTTTTTTGACTTTTGAAATGTTTTGATTTTTTTTTTTTTGAAATGTTTTGATTTTTTTGGATTTTGAAATGTTTTGATTTTTTTGGACTTTTGAAATGTTTTGATTTTTTTGGACTTTTGAAATGTTTTGAGGTGTCTAAGGATGAAAATTTGAGTAGCCTTTGTGCTAGATACCAAAGACAAGGGGAAAACCAAGTATAGGTGCAAGGGTGGGTGATGGGATAAGGGATAAAAGGCTCATGATAGATGGATGGATGGTATGGATGTATGCATCATAAGAGAGCAAGGATGTGATCTCCAAAGACTATGTCAAATAGGATAATGATATGGTTGGTTTAGATAGGATGAGGTATGTCAAGAGATACCCAAAACATGTTTCAACCTTTTTCCCCTATATCTTCATCAAGATCAAAAGGAGAAGGGTGGATAAGTGGACTCAAGATGATAGGTATGTATGATAGATAAGATGGTAGGTAGGATGGAAATGATATGACATGAATGATAGGTTGGATATATAAGACATTGTGCCCCCAAGTGTAAGTGACATAGAAGATCAACCTACACATGATGCCTATTTTCCAGGTTTTCATCATGGTACTTATCCAGGGTGCCTATTTACCAGGTTTTCACTATTGGATGAAGGGATTTCTCTTTACTTTTTTTTCATTTTTGATTTTTGGATAGGAGAAGGGGAATATGGATAGGAGGGGCTCAAGTGTCTAGTTCCATGAAAGGTGATTGTCCCACTAGATGGATGTCATCGTATGGACCATGTCAAATGTCATTATGCTCATAGATGTCGGTAAGGGATGACATGAAAGGGAGATGGAGTAGGTAGATGATGGATTATGATGTGGATTATGGAGGAAATTAGTAGATTATGATATAGATTATGTAGGGAAGATGATAGGGATTATATGGGACTTATGGAAAAGATGAATGAGGAGGCTTAGCCAAAAGCATGAACCATAGGAAGGTGGTGGGGTAGATATCTAGGATAATGAGTGAAGGGTGGGGAGATGGAGGTATGTGGAATTGTTGTGAAATGGAAGGGAACTATGACCAATGGTTGCACACACTGTGATAAATGTTGAAGCTTTTGATGTGGATGTGGTGTAGGAAGCAATGGAGATGTTTTCTTAGGAGATGGGTGATGAAGTGCTTTAGGTACCCACATAGACTTAGTATTTTTATGACTTTTATTTTGCTTGTGGGTTTTAGGAATTTGAGATTTTTGAATGGAATGTGTATTTTGGATGGGAGGGGATGGTTGGGATTTTTGTGATGTGGATGCCTCATTTGACTTGATTTCTTTTTTCTTAGGTACCCAAACCATTTTTTTTTTAGACTTTTCTTTTGGAGAAATGGGATTATATAGCTTTTTAGATGTACTTGGCTTTGACTTTTTGAAATTGTATGCTAAGGCATTAGGACCTTTAGAATTTTTGACTTTATGTGTAGAGGCATCCAAATTTTTGTTTTGGAATCCCTTGGGTTTGGTGGAATGAGTGGAAGCTTTATTTATTAGACAATGTGTGCATTGATTGGTCATGATTAAGATGTTTAGAGGATTTGTGGGTAGGTGGATAAGGGGAGTGGATAATGGGGATATTAGGTGTTGGGAGAAGCAGAGGTAGATTAGATGGAGGGATATTAGGAGTTGGAAGCAATGGTGGTAGAGTGGATGGTGGAAGGTGTATAGTCACATGCTTTTGACATTTGTAGGATGATGGAGGAGAGATGGCAACATATGTTTTAGGGCTATGATAGGGATTATGATGGAAGGAGGTGGATGTAGGATGCATGGAGGAAGTACCAACATCTTGAGATTGGTGTCCTTGGGGCGTATGTCCAAGGCCATAAGAGCGTGGAGGGACTTTGACATGGATGGGCTCCAAAATACCTTGTTCATGAAGGTCTAAACCTTTACCTTGGTGGTTCATATTTTGGAGTATGCAATGGAGAACAGGACTAGGTGTAGGTAAAAAACTAGACACAAGTTCCGTATTGGATGGAGAAAATGAAGCAAGGGAAGATAATGGTTGTTGTTGTTCTAAGGAGGAAAATTCATGAATGAGGATGGAAAGAGCAATAGGATATGATGGAGGACTTTCAATGGGGTCGATAGTGGGTGATGGAGGATCATTAGGATCTTGATTAGCATTGTGTTTACTTAGATCCAAGGTATTTGTTTGATCTTCTATGTGTGCTTGGGAGGCATATGTCTCATCAAGGGAAGTGGATGTTGATGGATCATGGATAGGAGCAATGGAGGTTTCTTTCTCATGGATACGTGAAGTGATAGGCTCTTGATCATGGAATGCATAAAGTTGGCTAAGAGGATCATCATGGCCTTCTTGATCATAAGTAAGATCATAGAGGGGAGCTTGATCATAAATAGTACCAAGTATGTTATGAGTGGGATCATTAGATGGGCCTAGATCTTGATTAGAATGAGAGGTTGATGTTTCCTCATGCTTAGGATAATGCTCTTGACATAACTCTTGGCTTGCTTGAATGGAAGTGGAAGGGGATGACTCTTGAATGGGCTCAACATGTTCTAGATGGTTAACGACATGGAGACATGATGGAGGTTGAATTAGGCTCAATGGGGAAGAATCTTGAATAAGCTCAAGGGGGAGACTACATGATGGGGTTAGAGGAATAGGCGTGGTGTTTGAAGACTCTTTGGTAGGTTCAAACATATGAGTTGGATGACATGGAAACAATTTATTCCTTGCGCGTATCCCTTCGGTCACATCCTTTGTAGGTGGATGGGTTGATTGAGGTAATACCATAGGTTTATCTTTGAAATTTTTGAATTTAGGGTGTGGATTTGATGGAGGATTAGATGATGATGGGTGGAATGAAGCGTTTAATGGGTTAGAAGGTAGAGAGGCCAATGGATTAGGACTAGGACATGGTGAATTAGGGATCGACATTTGATTGGATGGTGATATGAGAAAGTTATAGGGTGTATGACCTAGGTTAGTATTCCCATTGTCAATGGTTGCATTAGAACATGAAGAAGTTTGACCCTGTTGCAAGGTAGAACTTAAGTTCACACGTGTTTGTTGTGATGCAGCTTGATAGGTTGATGTGGCATTGACATATGAAGAAGTGGATGGATCAGATTGGTATGAGGTGGAATGGGATGATACATTAGGTTGAGGTGACATTGGTTGATAATAAATGGATAGGGGATGATGTTGCGGTTGTTGGATTTGACAAGTGGCAATGAATTGATTGGCTTGAGCTAGGAGGTGTTGGATTTGAGGTGATTTAATTTGTTGAAAATTTTGGAAGAGGGTTTGAAGGCTTTGTATGGTTTGGTGGTCTAGGGGTTGGGGTATTTGGTGAAGTGTTTGAAGGAGGTTGTGAAGTTGGGATGCTAGGTCTTCTAATGTTGGCATGATGTTAAATGATGTTGAATAGATTAAAGAAATGATGATGATTAGGATATGATGTGGAATGACAAGATTGGATGACTTGATTGATTAGGATGAAATGGATAGGATGTGGCTAAGAAGGGTGATTAGGATGAAAGTGATTGGATATGAATGTGTTGAAAGAATGTGTAGAGTGACTTGTCTTTATATGTTTGGTGTTTAGCTTGATTTGGCAATGCTTAAATGAATGATCACACATGTACACACATAAATCACTCATGCAAGACACATAAGAAAGTTTGAATTTTGAAATTTGAAGAATGTAATGATGATTATTAAACAGGCACACATGTAAGACACATCAACAAGCCCTTTGACTAGTCAAGTGAGGTATGGAAAATTAGGTCTCAAGCTAGTCTACACAAGGTTAACTAAGGAATGATTTGAAAGAAAAATCCCACCACATAGCCGGAGAAAGGGGTAACCCACCCTTCACCTTCACTTCCCAAAGGTATAAATTTTTTTGGGGCTTAGCCAAGAGTGACAAGATTTCAACTCCCAAACAAGCATGTCTTTCGATTCACACTTTGATTGAGGTCATCCCCAAGGGGTGATGAAATCCCCTAGCAAGCCTCCTATGAAGGGTTTGACAAAAGCAAACCAAGTGAGGTGTTTGTGATCACACATGCACTTGATTCACACTCGCAGTTGTTAATTGACCTTAGAAATGAAATGTGTGTATGCAAACAATGGAAGCACGTGTTCTTTTTAACCCAAAACCAAATGTGTAGGAAGACAAGTGGTTAATTTTAGATCCAATTTTTGATATGTGATTGAAGAAAATATTCATTTTAAGAGCCCAAATCCAAATGTGTGAAAAACAAGATTAAGAGATGAAAGATTAAACGAGTGCACCCATAAGTTTTCACTTTCCAATCTGATATCTATGGCTGATATTGTTGCTACTATAGCTCCTTATGATCACCTACAAGATCAAAAAATGATATTATAATGCAACCATAAAAAAAATAAGCTCATCAAAAAATTGCAATTTCAGATACATGTTTTTGACATAGCCGAATTAGATTTCATTATTTGAAGATTTTATTGATCTGAAAAATAAAAAATCAAAGAAGAGATCCTTGCTAATTTTCTAAGAGCTTTCCAGAAATGTAAAGAAGTAAAAAAAATTCCTTGTTTTGCACTCAGAAACGCGGATTTGTGAAAACCATATAGAAAATGAAGATCAGATTTTTTTTGCATTGTATTTGACCTCCAAATTTAATCTGTAAAACATAGACCCCCATTAGAATTTCAAGAGCTTTCCAAAAATGTAAAAATTTCTAAACAATTCATAGATTTTCATCCATAAAATCAATTTTATGAAAAAACATAAAATTACAATAACTCCTACAAAAATAAAGATAAACCCTCAATTTTTTTATTGTAGCCTCTTGAAATGATGCACAAGACTGTGAAAATCTTGTAGAAAAATTTGCAGCTGTGTAGAAGATATGAAGAAATTTGTAAAACCTCGGGTTTTGTCCAAAAGAATGGCAGATCTGCAACAAAAAGTCAATAAAACCTGCAAAAAGCAAGCTAGATCCAAGGATTCACGTCGGGTTCACCAAATGTAGATAGGGAAAAATCGATCAGATTTAGTATTGAAAACAATAAACTAACTAAACCCTATCAAACACCATGAAGTACAACTAGAATGAAAATGCAAATAAACAAAAGATATGCAAACCAATTTTCAAACTAGACATGATTGACCTCCATGGCTCTTCTCCACCTGCATAAAAATGCAAGATTTTGAAGGTTGATTGTTGGAGGAATGTTGATTGTTCAATTCAGTAGCATAACAACACGACGAAGGTGATAGATGGAGATGGATGGAAGATTGAAGACTGATTTTGACATAGTGAGGATGTCAGATGAAGATTCAATGCAAATGGCATGTGAAAGGTTAGATTTATAGAGTTTTGATGTGGACGAAGATAAGATTTGATAAGATTCGATAAGGATTTGAGTTTTGACAAAAGAGGAAATACAACGAGATGAGATAAGATTTTAAAAGGATAGAAAGATTTATGATTTATTGTTTTAAAGGAAATAAATCCTGAAAAAGACGAGAGGGATAATTGATGAATTATCTAATTAAATAAATTAATTAGATACACATGAGTTCATATTTTGGAAAGAAAGCGAGAATATCCTTTTAAGATTGTATTAATTAAATAAATATTTGATTTATTTAATTAATGTTAAATTTATGAATTCATTAATTAAATAATATTATTTAATTAACATTAGAAGAATGAATAGAAATGATTTAATTAATTAAATAATATAAATTATTTAATTAACATTAGAGGAATGGATAGATTATGCATAAGAAGGGAATAAATGAAATTAGTCAAATAAATAATATTTATTTAACTAATTAGATGATGACATGGGTACCTAGGGACAAACATGCTACAAGGTGTCTAAATGATGCAATGTTGTGACAAGGTATTGTAAGAAGAAATTTTTAGGTGTCTACATTACTTATGTCGTGTTGAGGCCAAAAAGAAATTGGAAGCCATAGTTACAAATGGAGAAAACATCAAATACTTTACATGCTCAGTGGTTGTTACTGGAACATGGCTTAATAGGTACCCACATAAGAGTGTTAATATTTGGTTGTTTCAAGGCTTTGACACACATCAAAAGATTCTTCATTACTCAAACCTTGTCATGGCATCCAATGTTCATTCGATACAATATCAGGGTAGACCTTTGAACAATACCTTGTGGAAGGTGCGCGAGTTTGACCATGAGGCAAAACTTGACACAATAAAGAGTAGAGTAGACCCGAATGGTTCGTTGGATTAATTTGTAAGAATACACATTAATTTTGTAAAGTCATGTTATTGATATTAATGTATTGCAATTGATAGTTTGACCCTTCATTTTTATATTTCAAGTTTACATATGTTTGTCCTTTTTTTGCTATTGCATTATTACACATAGACAATAAATATTGCGAAGCTTATATGTATATTTATGGTTTCACCATTTGACCATTTTGAGACTTCAATTTACAAACTTGACCTTTGCAGCCCTAGATTAGACTTGGGAAACCCTTCCTCAACCATCATTTCACTTGAAACATCAACCATTTCCATCATATCCATCTGTAGACATGTAAAATTGACCTAACACCTATCACACACCTTAAATGACATTTTCACAAATCAACACCATTATCATCAAATATCACTGCATTTCACATCAAAGGCATCAAAAACCCTAATTTTCCTTATTAATTGAATAATTATCTACATTATTTAATTAATTCACTTTTTCACCATTTTTGTGAATTAAATAAATTTCATTTATTTAATAAAGTCTTCAAACCCTAATTTCTGATATTAATTGAATAATGTACGACATTATTTAATTAATTCACTTTTTCATCAAATTTAATTAATTAAATAAATTTCATTTATTTAATAAAGTCCTAATCTAACTTTATTCTTGTTGATTAATTAAATAATGCCAATTATTTAATTATGTCGCTAATTCATTTTATTCCCCTAAGTCAATTAAACTATTAAAACATAATAGTTTAACTATATCACATTCCCTCCAAAATTTGAATAAATAAACTGTTCAAATCAAACAAATGCAACTTTGTTGGAAAAAATCAAAATTGATTTGGATTTTCAACTCCAAAAAGAATTAATTAATCAAATCAATTAATTAATTATCCTCACCCACTTTCCTGATTGAGCAAATTATGAATCCCCGAATGATCAATCTATTCTTCAATCACACTAATCATGTAATCAATTTGCACAAATTATGCCCATCTAAATCCTCTCAACATCTTTCGACTGTCGATCAAGATATTCTACTATGCAATCTTGATCATCCATTTCAAATCACAAATTCTATATAAAAAACCTCTTTCCTCACAAAAAAGGATCAGAGAATCAGTACAGTTTATGCAACAAAGTAATGCCAAGATCCTAATTGACATTGACAAAGCTTGAACCAAAAACTTTGATCAAATGCATGTGCGCTCTTCAAATCTCTCGCATGCAATCATGGGGACTTCGCATTGATACGGACGACCCAATACCTTCATGAATACACTCTGACATGGGATGGTAAAGTTATTGTGTTATTGAATTCATTGTTATTGTATTCTTACAATTATGTTCTTGATTTTTTTTAATTTCCTAGTTTCATTTTGTGAGTGAAGGAATTAATCTTGATCACTATTTTGGATTAGATTAGTTTCTATTCATTGATTTGATCTCATTTATACTTGTATATTTCTCCCTCACACATTCTGGCACACCCAGTGGGACCCACAGTCCTTAGCACTAATGATTTTATGAACTACATTTGAAGTTGTAGGTTTCAAAAGCACTCTGGAAAAATCTTCACGCACAGGTTCTAGAAATTTTTTTCACTTGACTGCATGGTTCAAGTGCACTTGACCTATTTTCTGGCACTTTTGACATGTTCCCGCACATCTGCTTCTTGATAGAGGTGCTTTTGACTAATTTTTGCACTCCTGTTTCTAGAAATAGAGGTTCTTTTGACATTTTCTAGCAATTTTTCCTTCAGACAAAGGCTACCTTTGATTGTTTTGCTTTGCTTTTGCTCTGTCAAGCTTTGGTCCGAAAGTTGAATGTTCATTTTCAATTTCTAACACTAACAGGTACTTGATTTGAATGTGTGATAGGTACTAATGGGTTTTTTTGTAGGATTTGTAGAGGTATAACGAATGTTTATCCAAAAAAAACTAACACATTTGTTATAGGGAAGATGAACATTCAAAGAATTCTAAATGTTTCCAAAGATTTCTAAAGTTATAAATATTTAATTGGTGCTTAAAAAGAACCCCACTGAACAAACATTTCAATTTTTGGTGCTCTAAAATGAACCTTTTCCAAGCTTTTTAAGTTAGAAAATGCTTTCATTTGGTGCTTAAAAAGAACTCCACAAACAAACATTTTATATTTTGGTCCTCTAAAATAAACCTTTTCCAAGCTTTTCAAGTTAGAAAATGCTTTTGTTTGGTGCTTAAAAAGAACCCCAACAAACAAAAATTTCAATTTTGATGCATCTAAAATGAATATTCAAAGCCTTTATAAGTTAGAAAACACTCAAATTGGTGCTTAAAAAGAACCCCACAAACAAACACTTTTAATTGGTGCTCTAAAATGGATGTTTTGAATCTTTTAATTGGTTTTGCTTTGAATGTTTGATTTTTTGTTGACCAAATGATTTTAATTTGTTGACAAACACATGATTTATTTTGTTGACCAAATAACACAATGATCTAGAAAACACTCAGTTTTGGGCTTAAAATTGGACAAATCAATTTCTTTTATTGCACATTGCAATTACTTTGTTTGAAATCCAAAACACTTTATCTTGGTGCAATTAAAAACAAGAAGAAAAAAAACCTATTATGTTATTCACACTTTATTTTAGGGACTGCTCGAGGCACTTAAAAAGAATCAAATTGCAATGAAGTATATGTTGTATCTGATGTGTCTGGAAAACTAAAGTGTTTAATCCTCTCCCCTCGTGTCTTTTTTTTGGTGATCTTGGGTGACAAAAACAACATTTTTGAGTTTAGCATCTTGGTCATTTTATCTTTTATCCTTAGAAAGAGGGCTTGCTTTGAGACACATCCCACACTAGAGAACTCATTGCAAGGTCTCGAAGCACATTTATTGGTGGGCTATATCAAAGGTTGTGAAATTGTAAGAAAGTAGCTTCAAGTCATGCCGACAACATATTGTACCTAATGCCATCCCTTAAGTCGAATAGGAATGGTTAAATAGCCTTAAGTGGCTAGTGGGTAAGTTTTGGTTACTATGTTCATAGTTTATTGTCATTAAAACCTTATTGTTGTAGAGGCCAACTAGTTCTACGAGCAAGTTCTTTAAAGTGGTGCATTGGGAATTTATTTCCAATAAGTTACTTGTCATGTCTATTTTTTTGGTGAAAATATAGAGATCAAGAGTTCATTCTTAAACATATCTCTATATTTTCCCATAAAGTTGCATGCAAATTCATCTCTTCTACTACGGAGTGCATGAGGAAAGCCTACTGAGAAGAACGTACCTATTCCTTAAGGTGTAAACATTGTTTTCTAAAAACAAGTTCCATTAGCCATCAAAAATATTTCACATCAAACTTTGTGCTTGCATTAAAATGAATACATCAAAACAAGTATTTAACATGGTTCTAAAATGAAAAACCCTTTTGACTTAGTGCAGATCCTTTGAAAAGAGCCATATATTTGTACTCCTAAAAGATATCATAAAAAAATATTTTTGAAGGTTTTCAGATATCGGGGCTCACATTTCAAGTCACATTAGGGAAAAGTAAACATTGGAAACTATGACTTTAGCATTTTTACCTCTATGAACTTTGATTTTTCATGGAGGGAAACGTGCTTAAAGTATAGACATTGAGTTCACACAAGTTTTGATTGTGGTCTTGCATGATATCACTTTCCAAATCTCGAAAGAGATCAAAAAAATCATCCAAAACTACAAAAATCATCAATGCTGCTACCAAATACTGAAGCTAGAAAATAAAATTGAATAGAGGCTGCTTTTGCCACTGGTTCTAACACACTTTATCAAACAATGGTCGCACTTTCCAAAAATAACTCACTTTTTCTCTTTGTCCCATAACAACTGCTGATGAAAATCTACTACTTTTGACAAATCCAACGAACTTGCTATAGAACTGGCCGCACTTAATCTTTTTGTGCAACATTTGACAAAATTTTCCCAATGCACTTGACCAAAAATTGGTCGCACTTTCCAAAATAGTTCACTTCTGATTGTGCAAATCACCAAATCTAAAAGAATACCCACAAAGGATGCACTTGAAATTTTTGGTCACACTTGTCCAAAATTTAGCACACTTGATACAAACCTAGTCATAGTTGATAAAATTGGTCGCTTTTGCTCACAATTTTCTGCTTCTTCTCAAAGACCATCACTTTTGCTTTGTGTTCTACTAAAAATCATAAAAGTGATCCAAAGCTGGTTACAAGATCTTTGTTGAAACAAAATAATTGGAAACTCAAGATACGTCATATAATCCTACTTTTGGAAAATCAAGATCAAAACAAACAAACTTGGATTATTCCCTCACCCACACTTCTAAGATATTAACAGTTGCTTGAACCTCAAGGCTAGTTCAAGTAAGCTTTTCCGTAACATATCCTCTAGAAGAAGTGAAATATCAATCCAGGCCTTTCAACATTTTGAGATCCAAGAATATTGTCATTCCAAAACAACACTCAAACCTTAGGGTCTTGAGCTTCATAACAACCATACTAAAACACCAACATTGTCGCCTTATGACCATTTGGCATCTAGTTGCTCCAGTCCAACAACCAAACCTTATAGCACCAATCCTACATCCAAGTATTCACACATATTGAAGGTGAACAAATTGATATCATTAGTAGTTTAAGAAGCTTCGTATTTGAGAACAAAAAAAACACCAAACCAGTGGAGAAACACGTCAAACATTCTAGATAAAGAAGAGGAGAAATTAGATCTCACGGTTGGGAGACCTGTATTACCACCTCCTGTGTGGAAATAGTATCCATCCTTCATGATCTCTGGCAAGAATAAGATCCTTAAACGAAAGTCCATATTCCGCTTGTCAAAGAAGCGTCGTAGTCAAAATTTTATCAAGGCACACATTATGAAATCTTACTGCAACCGGGAACTCTTGCTAAGAAACTTTTATAGACGTTTTTTAATTGGTGAACCAGATTTGAATACTCAATAGAAAATCCCAAAAATAAACAAAAAATCATTTTCCTTAAAACAAAAAATCCAAAAAAACAAAAGCATTCTTTTCCATAGTTAGGAGTCATGAAAATGTTCACAAAAGCTTGACAGTTGTTTATGACAACTACGAGATCACAACATAGAAAGAACATGGAAGCAAACAAAAGCAATGCAAACATACCACCAACCAACACCACAAATGAAGAAGGTGTCCCTTGGGGTTATAGGCCAAATGACCTTGAAACACCTCAAAAGAGACCCACATTCAACACAACACCTAGTGGGGAAGAGGTAATACATAGACAAAAAGAAGCCATAGAAAGAGAAAAAAAGAGCCCAAAGGCTATGGTTGTAGAGGAGTGGGATACTAAGGAAGAAACAAAAGATGAAGAACTATTTTAACATTCAAACAATCCAAAGGTGCTCAAGTTGATGGATAGACTCCTAAGAAAGGATCTAAATGCTTACTTTTTTAAAT
>VDFB02073918.1:172171-207692 GCA_007258455.2 Sequoia sempervirens | reverse complement strand
ATTCTCTCTCAGCTCTTTTTGCACAATTTAAGCTATTTCATAGCACATATAGGAAATGTTGTAATTTTTCTTTGTAATAACAAAATATGACTCAAATACTTAAGAGTATTTCTTTAATTTTGAATATCAACCTATCTTGCTCTCCAGTATTGTATTCACTATCTTTTGACTCAAAATAATCAAGGGTTATTTATAAGTTTTCATATCACATTAGTGTTTATGTTATGGATGTTGAACTATTAGCTTTTTTTCAAGGAATGGATTAATATTCCTTTCAGTTATTTATCAAATATTGTGTGAATGGAAATGCAATAGGAATTTATAAGTAGTGTAATAAGTTTTGTTCTTTTCTTGGTTTCTCATTATAAGTCGGTGAGGTTATAAGAAGCCATGACTATGAGTTGGTCTGTTGTAGGATTATATTTCATTTTTTGACTCAGTTACGGATAAGGAACTAATCAAAATAATTCGTAAACTGTGAAAAAAGATATGCGGAATCACATATCAAATTCAATACCATGGAATAAAATATAAAATATAAAATATCACAATTTCATGGAATATAATATAAAATATCATCAACTATAGTTTGCAATATGATTCATGAAGTGCAATATAAAACAAAATATCATGAAGTGCAATGATTCAAAATTTCATGGAATACAATATAAAATATCATCAACTATGGTTTGGAATATGATTCATGAAGTGTAGTATAAATACCTAAATATTGCCAATTCACTTCCATTTCCCAAATTAAGTCAGGGTCCTCAAACTGACATTCAACTTGAGATAAAGTAAAAGAGTTGTCTTGATTCTGAGTCTAGTCTTCATTTTCTTCGCCCTGCATATCAAATTTAACATTCATTGTGTCATTGTCATTTGTCCCACTTCTAGTGCCACCACTACTTGTGTTTGAAGTGTTGCACAACCCTCTTCTTTCACATATGGACCTCCAGATTGCGAGTGCCATTTCAAAAGGAAATTTTTTGACATTATACACAGTTCCTTTCACCCTCAAGCAATTTTCCAAATTCTTGTATAGTTTTTTTCTTATCTTTGATTTCAAAAACACCAATGAACTGAAAACTCTCTTATCCTCCACTAACCCCAATATCATTGTTTGACATAAATCAAAAAGTTTGAAATATTCTAATATTGAACTATGCAACATTTCACTCTGACCTAAGGTTGTCCAAGCCTTTGTTATTGATCCCAATTCAAAGGGCTTCTCCATGGAATCAAACTGGTCCATCATACTTCTTGCAAAACACTTACATTGTTTTCTACGCTTATCTCCATTTATAATTCCTTCTATTGTTTGCTCATTGTATTTTACACTTTTCGAAAAAAATTCAACCAAGATATTTACTTTATCATGAAAATAGCTTACACTATCTCGGTTGCCTTGATTCCAAAATTGATGATACATAATACCCATGGCTTCAAGTATTTCTTCTCGATGGAATCTATTATAAATCTCTGAGGAAAGAGA
The DNA here is from genome assembly GCA_007258455.2 of Sequoia sempervirens. Taxonomy (NCBI): domain Eukaryota; kingdom Viridiplantae; phylum Streptophyta; class Pinopsida; order Cupressales; family Cupressaceae; genus Sequoia; species Sequoia sempervirens. The sequence continues at coordinate 206,197 of VDFB02073918.1, read as the reverse complement.
TTTTACAATTTCCTTCAAATTATCACTAACAAATTTAACAATGTCATTAACAACTTCTTTTGTAACAGGTACTTCTCTGATAGAGCGCCTGACTGTCGTACAATGGTACATTGGTATCTCAAACCCATGTACACAGATACATAAGTTCCCACTTGCATTAAACTATAAATAATTATTAGGTTGATTCAAATTTGTAATTTTTTGCTAGCTTAAAAAATTTGGGCTTTTAGAAGTTAGATCTAGATTTAGATGATTGAGGGCCATGCATGTCATTCTACGTAGTTTGGTGTATTCATTAATATACATTTTTGTCATGGGATTTCTTCACAATATTTTTCATTTCATCTAGCATGGGGAGAAGACTAGCTAAAGTCAAGAGTGTCTCTATATCGCTTAACCTATGTAAAAGGTTAAGAGCTTTGTCTACTATGTTGTGGTGCTCGTACATTACTCCAATCAAGGATCGATATTCTAAAAGAACTCGTTGCACTGGTCCATACAAGGAGATCCATCTAGTATCAACATCCTTGAGAAGCTTGTTTCTTGTTGTTATTCCCTTAGAAATTTTTTGAAATTCCACGAAATGTTTGGGACTTTGACAGAAGTATGCGTAGAGATCGCGAACTAGATTTTCAACTTTTGATACTGTAGGATACTTGCTTACAATTCTAAATTCTAAATTCATTCTATGGGCCATGTAGTGAATGGAAAGAATGTGTAGTGCACAAGTAGTTTGTAAATTTGTGCAAGCACCAGTTTTGTGACCTTGCGTTACTGCAGCTCCATCAGCTCCTACACACACCAACTTTTTGGAAATTTTCAAGTCATCCATACCTCCAAGTCCATTCAAATATTTATTGACTAGTTCAAATAGATTTTGTGGTGTTGAATTTTCCTTCATTTTATGAACATAGAGAAGATGAGCTTGGTGGACATATTGCTTTATTGTATACACATGCATACAGACCCAAGAAGTATTATCTACCATAGTAACTTCATCTAAAGATAATGCAATGAAGTTTGACTCTTTTACTTTCTCCTTTAAATATTTCTTTTCCATTGTAGCAAGATAATTTTCCCATTCACATCTAGCGTTTACTAACCAATGTGCGCTAGGAAAGTGAGGAGAACCCAAAAAAGATGATAAATTAAAATATTCTAGATAGTCTGTCATAGGATGCCCTCCTATCAAAAATATGGAAACAAATTAATTATCCAATAGTTTCTTTGTATGCAGAATTGTGGCGTATGAAGCGAAACCAAACTAAACATTCCAATTAAAAGTACCGCGATCAAGATTTAACATGAATTAAACTAATTTAAAGCACATAAGACTTGAAAGCGTCTCATTGTCTCCAATCTCCAAAGATTTATCAAGTCACAGAAGGCTCTCAGATTTGGTAAGCAGTGTGACTATTTAAAATGCCAATCTAGAGAATGGAGTGATGCTAAATGTAATGATCTAATGATTGATAATTATTTCTAGATGATATTGATGCTACTGTAATCTATTCTGACTTGAAATCTAATAAAAGAAGCTACATTAATACTAAGATGTAGCCATGATTATAATTCTACTGATGCTATGATTGCTATGATGCTAAGATGTTATTGCTATTGCTGAATTGCTTGATTTCTATTCCTGTAGAGTAAGTTTGCATAAAATTGGGATTTTCTCGGATCATTTTCATTCTTCAGAATGCTATATTTATAGATTTCATGGCAACAATTTTGTGAAGGGGGAACACATCAAAGGCTTGGATTCAATCTGGAGGATTGAATGGTAAGATATTGAGAGGCTTGAGCTGATCATGGGAATGGTTCCTCCCCATGAAAACATCAGGCAAGATGATAGGAAAGATCAAAGGAAGAAGATTTGAGAGATTAATTCAAATTTGTCTCCAATTTGTCTTCACAGCTTCCTGTGAATGCCAGTTGAAATAAATTGGATTTTGGAATATCAAATTTGGTAGGTGAGTGAATAGAGGAATTTGCTTTATGCCTTTATTTAAATATTTTGATTTATTTAAATTAGCAAAAGGGGGAATAAATAATTTAATAAAACAAACTATAGAAATTGTTTATTAAATTAAATAGAAGGAATATGATCTAATTAATTAAACAATAAAGTATAAAACTTTGTTTATTTAATTAAGATTGAAAATGATGTAATAATTAAATAACACCAACTATAGAAGTTGTATATTTAATTAAATCTGAAGAATAGAAGAAATGAACTAAAAATAAATATTTCTATTTATTTAATAGTAGAGGAAATTAAAGTAATTAATCAAATAAAACTGTATTTAATTAATTTGATTATCTAGACCATTTTTAGGTGTATACAATTTTTTCCAGTTGTGCTCCTTCCATTACTTTTCCAAATTGAGCCTCAATTGTACCTCCACATGCAACAAGCTTCGACATTGTTTTCTTATGCTCTTCATATTTTGTGGAATACTTAACATGAAGAAATTATTCCTTTGATTTCCATTGTACTATAGATTATTCCTTTTCGTATATGATTTGTTTTTATAAACTTTACCGATATGAAATTTTCTTTAGTGTCAATCTTTAGCTACAACTTATTGTCTCTTTTACATTTCCAACTACAAATCATACACTTTCATTCTGTTGGAGGTTCATCTTTGTTTTCTTTCTCCACTGCTACATTGAATGGGTACTTTGACACCCAATCGAGCTGAAAATTCCTTGTCATTTCCCACTCGTGCCCCATTTTTTATTTTCTTTTTCTTTTCTTGCTACCAACATCATCCAAGTCAATTATCTCATTCTGGCTAACCAGGGTATCCCTTGGAACATCTTCTGTGGTATTACCATCCTCATTTGACTCATTTAGGGTGGCGGTGAGGTATTGTGAATGCCTTCTTCATTAATATTTGGTGGAATAGTTGATGATGTAGCTCCATCTTGATATGATGGATCATAAGCATTGCCAATTCCAAAGTAATATTGTATGGTAACTCTACATTTTGGGTGTTTTGATGGCCTCCCAGTCCCTTCACCACCCTAAGGAGTCTTACCCTTTTTTCACTTGTTGCTTAACATATTGATCTCTCACTTCAAATAAAATCTAGAAAAAATATCTTCTTTTTTAAGAAGGACAAAGAATATAGATCCCATTACCTACTCAATATCAACTTTAATATTGAAGCAAGAATGGAAAAGAGATAAAGAAACCTTATAACACTATGAAGAAATGATCACTCACCTTTAAGTTTAGGTTTTCATTGACTTACTATTAGTTAATCTAGAAATTCCTGTGTTGTAAGTTTGTAACTTTCCTATGATCAACTTCAAGGTTCCAAGTCCAACTTTTGAATCAAGAGCTCACAAGTTTAGAACTAAACAAAATATGTAAGAATATATGACAGTTTCAATTGTATTTATATCAATCCATATTTTGTGAATTCCATGGATTTTTAAATGGTATATTAAAAATTTGGTGAATCACGTGTGATTATACAATGATAAATTTAAGTGTTGGGTGAACCAAACCTCAATGGAACACATACATTGTAATTTTCAAGGTGATTATGGCCCTACAATAAACATGGAGGTGTCACAACAATTGGAAAAATGTGTCCTCAAATGTAATTATTTTTTAATATTATTGGCGAAATGGGTCCTCATAAGCAACTATTTATATATTTTAATTGGTGAAATGGGTCCTCATAAGCAACTTTTTGTAAATTTTAATTGGAAAAATGGGTCTTGATGCATAATGTTGTTTTAATAGTATTGAGGAATGTGTAGGTGATTTATTACATGCTTCCGAGATTCTAGGAAAAAATATTAATCAATGCATTTGAAATGCGTAGTTTGTTTTGGCGAATTTATTACTTAAATATGCCTCATAAAAAAATCTATGGTGAATGGACATGCATTGGATTGATACTTTGTAAACTCTTGATGATTTTGCCACCCTATTAGGTGTAATTAATTCACCAATTTTGACTTGGCCGATATCTAATATTTTCCAATTGGAAAAGATTCAACACTAATAAAATCCCTGACAATTAGATGTGTCATTCTCCATCATCTTGATGTTGGACCAATTCCGTGTGAAGCTAGGCTACTCATGGTTATGCTCCATGAATGTCATCTTGTCGGTTATTCACAAGCACATAAAGTTTCTCATTGGAAATGAGATATTTACCGTGCACCATAGTGGGTTTAATCCTTAGTCTTCCTATGGAAATTTTTCATTAGATTTATTTTTTCCTAGACCTATCGAATCTATAAAGCCTCATGAAGATTTCTTTTTCAAGTCATATAAAACGTTTAAGGAAAAGTGCATAACAGAGTTATATCTTAACAATATTCTTGAGTCTGATGAGTACATGGTTATTCCTTCCCCCAACCTACCTTTGATGAACCTATGAGTGAGCCAATATCCCTTCCAACTAACCAAGATAGATTCACCATAGTTCCTCCACCAATTTATTATAAGAGACCAAGAGACAATAAGATGATCCATTTTGCACCTTTAAAGATAAAACAAGTCTATAAACCTAAAGAGATAGTGGTTTCCCAACCCTCAATGGTTCCTTCTCTTCCTCCCTTAAGGGATTAAAATAAACCAATGGTTGATAAACCCAATCCTACACCATCACAACTTGAAAAATGCAAAAAGAAACCAAAATTTAAAGAGTGTAGGCGTAGATGTGCTATCACTTAACAATTGGAAGAAAAGAATAAACCAACACCCATGGAAAGAAATCAAGAATAAATACAACTTGCACCAAAAAAGGCATTTAACCAAAACAATAGGTGAAACAAGAAAATTCAAATGCAATAATCATAAAACTTCCTACAATGTGATCAATTTGGATATGATGATGAGATTGATAAGATTGATGAAGAAGTGCATAATGAGCTGAATTTATTATTTTCCACTTCTATGAACTTAGATGGGGGTAACCATGATGATCTTCTTAATGAGAGTGGACCACCACGTCTTGAACTTGGTGATGCTTTAGTATGAAACTTGTTGTATTCCCCTTGGCTAGTTATTTTCCTTCCATTTATGATGAGCAAGATTGAGATGCAAATGACCTACTCTAAGTTGGTTTGTATGTGATGTACTACTTCATGTTTTCTTACTATGATTTTTTTTGTTTGCATGTAATGTGATCTCCCATAGCATGCTACTTGGTGTGCCTACATGTTTGTGAGTTTTATTTGGATGACCCTCGTTTCTCCGTTGGCATAAGGATACAAAGGAAATGAATATGTCATGACATTCTTCTATTTGTATCTTCATTATTCTATATGTCATAAATTTTATCTTTTCTTTTTCTTGTGTTTTTCTTTTGGGGATGATGCAAGGTGTTGAGACATTTAGGTATCTTCCATGTTGACCCAAAAGCATGTTTATTATCTCTCTCTATGTTTCATTCCTCCTTTGTGTTTATTGTTCCATGAGTACATTTGGGGGATGATGACAGTTCTGAGATCTATTATATCACTATAGCAAATACATATGTTGACCCTAGATTTGTGGATCCCTCAATGAATCTTTCTATGTTGCTATATTTTTGAGGCAAACCCTTTATCATGAAGTAGTTTATTTGGAAACATATCATTGGAATAGGGCTTTCCAAATAAGCTCTTGTGGTGCTTTGTGACATGACATTTATCTTTTTCTACTTTAAAGTAATTGCTCATAGAATGGTGTTTAGAAATTTCTTTAAAGTGGGGCATACATTGGCATTAACAAATTAGAATTTTTGGCTTCACTTTGTTCATAGGAAGTTGAACTTAGTGTAGCATTGGCATAACGTATTGATCATTTTTGTGGCACCTTATCAAAGTTATTAGGGAGTATATCTTTTAGTTTGGTTTGACAAATGGCTACACACCTATAGACTTGGTGTGTCCTTCCCATTTATGCCACCTTTTTGTGGGTACACACCTATAGACTTGGTGCATCCTTCCCAAAAAAATTTATGAATGTACACCTTGTAGACCTCGTGTTTGTTTATCATCTTTTCCTTGGGGACTCACCTAGTGAATAGGGTGATCCCACAAAGGTTTACAATTTCGAGGATCTGATTTTTGCTGAAATCACATATTTTTAGAAAATATAATGATTTAAGCCTTAAAAAGTTCCATTTAAAGCATTCCAATTGAGGAGGGTTTGATTAAACTACCTTAAATCAAACCCCCTTGGATAGAACCTCGCTAGTTTTAAACCATACCTATAATGGAGTCTCCTTTACACCTATCAAAATGTTGATAAAAAACCACTTTTGATTTACCTTTTGGGGGATCAAATGAATTCATTTAAAATTTATTTTTTAGTATTTAGTCCTTATTATAAGCTTCCCAAAAGTATAATTTTTAAATAAATTTAATTTAATTATTATATTTATTTTTTATTTCTTGTGAATGTAGGTTTTTCAACGAAAATCAAGCTCGTCTACACATGTGGAAAAATAACGGATTATCAATTTTTAAAAAATATGAGTTCACCAGATATTAAGTCCTTGATCCAACAAAAAAAAATTGAATTTGATACATACAAAAATTCACGTGTTATATGAATTATGTATGAATTATAATTGGTTTAACTTCAAAAATTGATTAAAGAAAAAATATTCAATAAAAAACCTATCTAACCAAGTGGAAGAACTAAACATTGGAGTTATGAATCTAAATTCAAAAGAATTAGAATTTTATCCTTTATGAAAAAAAAGTTATAGTTATACATTGAAGCGTCACTTTTTAAAATGTTGTTTTGAGAAAACTAGTTTTTGAGGGAGATGGAAAAGAAGTGCAATCGATTCCAAATTTTTGAAAAAAATATATTTATAATCTATAGAAAAAATTTCACGAAACTCTAGTTTGCATCATCTTCAAATTCCCCTCACAGTTTAGCCACTATAGGTGCGAAAGTAAAGATTTATTTAAAAATATTTGTGTCCGGTTGTCAAAATTATAATCCACAATTGTAGGATCACCCAATATTGAACTTCACTAGCCCTTGTGAGTATATTTTATTTAAACACAACATAATACAACTTGTTAGTCCATCTTTTTTTCTTTTTTCATATTAATTTTGACGTAGAATTTTTGTGTACCTTGTATCACTGCTACACATGTGTGTGTTCTTTTATGCCTATGTTGGTTTTCCATGAGATCATAGATCTTGGGGTCTTGATCACTCTCGTTGATCTTTTGTCATTTTATCTTTTCAACAGTTGTATAATTGGACCTACCTTGACATATATTTCTCTACTTTAGTGTGAGTCTGAGTGTAAGTTCATACTCTTACTAAAGTGGGGGCTAAATGTAGTGTATAAAATTGTATACCTTTATAATTTCACACTATGTTTGGGTCCCTTAATTTATTGGACTTAATTAAGCTTCTAATTTCCAAATTATGCATTCCAAAGCCTTATTCTTACCGTTTTCCAAAAGGGGAACCAACATTAAATAAATGTATTTAATAATTAAATTGCCTTGTATCATGTGTATCCTAGAAGTATAGGCTAGGACCCATTCACCCATGGGAAAATGGGTCCACTTTATAAGCCAAGGCCCAAATTAAAATATGTTTTTGGCATCATTTTATTGATCAAAATTCAAATTGTAAGTGTCGACTTGTGGAATCTAATTTTCAAGAAAATGGATAAACACTTATAAATACATAGTTATTTTACCGTTTGAAATCTAAAAATTCTGAACACACACCTTCTAGCATTCGAGAGAAAATATTATTCTTAAGAGCATTCAAGAGAAACATTATAAGTCATTTGTAGTAGCAATCAAGATCCAAACACTATGTCAAATTTTATGTGTTAATGTTGTCTTGTGAAGGCTAACAAGTGTTGTAGGTCTTCATGCATTCAAGCATTCAAGCATATATAGCAAGCAAGATATAATTCCCTTGAAGTGATGTGTATTTCTTTAGTCCTTCAAGGAAGCTATTGAAGGGTAGTGAGTTACAACAAATTGTTCATTCATCATTTCCTTCTTTTCCATTAAGGTTTTTATCATTAACATTTCCATTAGGTGGGAATACTATTTATGGGGTTGATTGAGGACAACCCCTATATGGCACAAACATTTTTCCCTCTTTGTGTATGTGCAAGTTACATGTTGAAGAATGATTGAAGAGATCTTGAAGAGAAATTTTGCATTTTTGCATTTGTTGTCATCATTCTTGTCAACCTACAAAAACTAAGTTGCAGAATTCATTTCTGACATTCTGAAAAATTTGCAACTGGAAAACACAATCTCATATTTAGCACCAAAGGACTCTAAAAAGTATTTTTGGAAGCCTAATCAAAGACCCATTTTCCTAGGGATGAACCAGTCTCTTTGCACATGTCAAAATCAACTTTTGGTGATAGGTACATACTCTCTGGTATCTCCCAAATCTTCTTGCAAAGTGTTGCTACATTTTGTCTATCTTTAGGAATCTATATTTTGCATATTAGGTTATATAGTTCAATTAGTTTCATCATTTAAAATTATTTTTAGATCATTCTTAATCATCTTAAGGCCCTAAAGAATCACCAACCCAGGTCTGATTGACTCACCATTGAGGTTGAAAGTCAATCTCTTGGATTTGTGGTTGGTATTCTAATGAAGTCTTGGAAAAGGCCCTTACATCCTAGGTTCTTTGAATTTAGGATCTAGGACCCGCCCCATTTTCTATCATTTAATGAAATTTTGTAATTTTTATTAGAATTTCGCAAGGAATCTAATTTTTCATGTAAAAAGAAGATTTGGATTGCCATTTTATCGCAAAATTTTCAAAGCATATGTGAGTTATAAATGAAATATTGTTGTCATCTGATCTTGATAACTTGTAAAATTTTCTTGCACATTGTTCTAGGGAGCCTACAATCAACACTAATCATTTTTGGAGGCTCTCTGAATCAAGGGGAAATCTAGGTATTTCTGCTTTTTAGTTTGTTCGTTCATGTGATCATGTCTCTCACTAAATCCCTTCCATTTGAGTATTCCTCATAATCCTCGTAATAAATAGAAAATTAAATGTGGATATTGTGAAAAAAGGCATATGTATAACAAAAAGAATGCCAATTTTGTCCAATTGAGGAATTGGAGAATTATTTAAAGTCACATGGTATTGCCTTAGTTGATCCTATAGTTCCAACACATCTAAAATCATCATCCAGTCTCACTCAGACATCTTGTGAGACATCATCATTTGGGAATGAACAATATAGTCTTATGAGTTTCATTGATATCTCATCTCCTATATCACCTATTTGTACATTTGATTCTAGGGTTGACTCATTCACGTGTTCCAATGATTCTTTGCATCAGGTTATTGCTATCATCATTCTAGACCCACTGCATTGGGATGCATATCTATGAGACATAAAATCTTTGAACATTGTAAAATCCCACCTTATAGATTTGGATGAGACTGTTGAGGACATACATCTTCTATTTGATGTCAGATTTGATGAAGTTGCATCACCATTTCCCTCTTTAGATATTTCTCTTTTCTCACCCACATCAACTTCTATTGTGAAAAATTGTGCATACATTCATGAGTTATCATCATCTACAATAGTATTAGATTCACATCGGTTCAAACATAACCATACATTCATGGTCCCTATTGTAGAATCATCTATTGTACCAAATCCATCTTATTAGTGCCAGTCACACATTAGCATTGGCTTGGATATCTTTAAGCATCATTCGAAGGAATCATTTCAATCTTTGGATTATGTGCAACATTCAGATTTATTTAATTTATTCCCTACATATTCCTATTAAGAATGGGAAGTCATTATGCACACATTTATGGTGTTTTTTCTTCCCAAGGGGAGAAATGTTATTTAGCAATTACGGATCATCTTCAAAATCCAATGTTGAGAATCTATTGACACTACATGCATCATATTGAGTAGAGGCTACATGATTTCTCTTCTAATATCAGCTTTGGGAGGAAGTATTTCCTCACATGGAGTTCATTACTTCATAATTTCTAGGGGGTCACATGACCTTCTCTCTTTTCTCTCTTATGGGGAAAAAATTCATTATACTTTGTGCTAGAAGTAGTCCTTGGAGGTCATCGTGAGTTCTCCATCTATCACTTATTCTTCACTTGTACATTTCATTTCACTGCATTTCTCTTTTGGAGAGGGGTTTTTATTTCCCACTAGGTTTTTCTCCTTTACTCCACTTTATGAGATATTTGTACACGAGTACCTAACATGACCTCATAGTGAAGACTCATAGTTATTGCATACATTACTCCCTAAATTACACTTAAGTGAGGGTGTTTTAGTGTAAATAGTATCTTTATCCATCTAGATAAGATATCACCTTTCATATAGCTTTTTTTTCTCTTCCTAATTAAGCAAACATATAATTAAATATGCATATGTATGCTTTAATATTAAAATAAATTTCAATAATTATAGTAAGATCATTGGGATTATTGAGATTCACATGATTCCTTGAATTAATATATTGGTAAATAAAATCTTCCTTAGATGTATAACCTATATTCTTAGTCATTGATGATAAAAATACCTTATATTATGGAAGCACCCTCCACTAGATTACAAGTTACCTTTATGCACGAAATCCCTTATCTTATCACTCTTTCAATCCTATGTGACACTTATAAATTCTATACATATGTACATAAATACTTATACATAGGATAATAAAAATAACACTAGCTCAAGATAACCAATCATATACCTAAGGATGGTTGATAGATTTATAATACACATTTTCATGTGCAATCATGGTGGACAAGTTGATACATATCTTAAAGAAAGTAGAAAATACCAAAATTGAAAGCCCTTTAATACCAAACATGAGAGCTCTAATATAAAAAAAGAATATAAATAAAGGTTAGGGAAAAAATAGTTATAAACACCCAAGTAATAGTGATAAACTAACCTTAATGGCCTCACTATAGTTATGCAAAATACTAGATTCAAGTTTCAAGCTTAGAATCATTCCAATGGGAGAGGTGGCATAGTTTAAAGTTTTGATTTGATAGTGGATGCAAAGGCCCAAAAAGATTGATAGTTTGGAGAGCCTAATAAATAAATGATAAATGATAACTATTAAATTATCTCGCAAGTTTGGTTCAACCACTAGCTACTCATATTGCACCACATGGGCTCCTAGAGAAAAAGATAAGATCCACAAAAAAATGCATATATACCTATGAAATATATATATATATATATATGTATAGTCAAAATGCATGTATCTATATGATTCATGATTAGTCAAAAAATATTCATAATATTATTCACTTTCAAAGAATTGTGAGTCGAGGCAGTGGGCCTAGCTCAATTGGCGAAAGCATCCTGTTGTAGGAAAGAGTTCATGAGGTCTAGTCTCCCCACCTTCACATGGTACCGTAGGGCGTGTCACACTAGTGCCACCGGACATGTGAATATTTTTAACCAAGCGCACTACAGTTTATAGGGGATGGATACCCGACCGATTCCTGCAATCTAAAAAAAAGAAAGAATTATGAGTGACTATACTAAAGCACCATGTTACCAATACAACCAAAATGTATGATATATGCATTGATATAATATACATCATGAGTTTTAATCATGACTTATTCACATAATCAAATGTTGAAAAAAATAGTGTGTTTAAATTCAACAAGTTTGTTTAAAATTATAGTGTGTTTAAATTCAATAAGTTGGTTCAAAATCATAGTTTATTTTTAACATACTTCAATTTTTTTCTAATTATTTGTCTAATTGATAAGATAGTGTCGAATAGACAATTGTCATTGCACCAAAATATTGACCTATTAATGCCTGATACAACCACTAGAGTTAATGAATCCACGAGAGGCGGTTAAGAAATGTCATGAACCCAAGCACTATGCTGCATAGCACAAGGAGAGTAAGGGCACACACCTTGCAACAATCCCCCCAGTGCAAGCGAGGGGTTCAAACCCATGACCCAAGCTTTGATACTAATTGTTACACAAGCAGTTGTCGTTGCACCAAAAGATCGACCTATTAATGCCTGATACATTCGCTAGAGTTAATGAATCCACAAGAAGCAGTTAAGCCATGCCACGAACCCAAGCATTGCCCTGCACAACACAAGGAGACCAAGGGTGCACACCTTGCAATAGATAGGAATGCATGCAACAGATGCAAAATATATGTAAAATATATTTCTTAAGTATGGCCATATGTAGGATAGTATTGAACTTGAATTTTATCCACTTTGAGGTGGGGTTTAACCTATATTAACTCATAAATAATTGAAGGAATCACAACTCAAGGCTCATCCAATAGTGGTGCACTAAAAATAATTCATCAAATGATTAGTTTGTAGTGATTAAATAAAGTTCCCCACCCATGGGAATTGGTTATTTTATATGTTGATGCAATACAAGTGAGTGATGGACACATTTTGTGGTGGATTCCATGCCTATGCGTGGGAAATAATTTTGATGAAACAACATGGAAAGACACAATTGGTGGTATAAGAGCACTTAAAAATTGACAATGATTGGTTAGAATGAATGAACTAGGCCACATAGGGCTACACTAGTAGTGGGGAATGAAGAACTATATGCTACTATTGATAATAGGTGACCAAGGATCAAGTGAACAATACTATAAAAATGGAAAGTGCTTCAAATAAGTGGAGTGGCCTATGAACCACCTAGAAAATAAACCCAAAGTGATGTATAATTTTAAATAAGCCAAATAGATATTAAAATAAAAGATATCATAAACTTGTTTAGTAAATGATCAAGTGCCTAATTCAATAAAGATTCATACTAAACTTGCATTTGTGGACCAAAATTTTAGAAGCCTATATCTTAGACTAAAAAGAATTTGTGACCATTGGCTCTTTGGAGTAACTATAAATCATTGATTCCTTGATATCAATCTTGATTTAACACTTGTTTCTTGGAAAGATAATGTTTGGGGTTGTTCTTGTAATTTTTTAATTCCAATATACTTATCAGAATAAAATAATTAACTAACCTCACCTTTCAGATTTATAAAAATATTTATTTTTGATGCAATCATGTCTATGTGGTGTTCCAAAAAGGAGGGTAGACTCAAATTATGCCACAATCTTGTTCTCGTCAGTTAATTAGAGTCTAAAGTATAGGATCAAAGTCTTATTAGCCCAAATTTTACTTAGTGACTCATAAATTTGCAAAGCATAAGTTTTTTCATTTTAAGCACTTAATAGGCGCTTGGATTATGTAGGATCTAGCTTAGTGGGAGTTTAGATCCAATTTTTTCATGTACATATATTACCCATATCTCAATTGTAATTAGGTGAAAACTCAAAATTTATAATAAACCAAAATCTATGTTCCATTCCTTCCTATCTAAGATCAAACAAAAATAATTTAAACTATTCTTGAAATCACAAATGTTATAAGTTGAAACAGAAAATTATAATCATAGATTAAGTTAAAGGTCATTCCAAATCAGAAGATGCTATGAATCATTTAATTTTGAAGCCCAATAAAACCAATATACATAGACAAAATGTAATTTAACAAATTCATATTAAAATAACAAAGACTAGTAAAAAAACTAACATTCCATAAACTTTAGATTTTAATGTGTTAGAAATACAACTAAAGGTAAATAAATTTGATCTAGAACATGCCAATTATAAGAAAAGGCATTCCATAGATTAATCTAATACTAAAAATCTCATATAATTAAAGTTTTAAAAATTGTAACAAGTAATTTACATATTAAAAATAATTTAAATAAATAACATTCTAAATTGATAAATAAGAGGTATTTACCACAACATGTCAAATTATGATATTGGTATTAGGATTCAACTGTGTGATTTTTCAAGTCAAACTCATTGACCCATGTTCCATGAGTAGTGGTTCACAAGAACCCATCTCTCATGATAATGAATGGTCCACTTAGCCTTCAATGCATCTAGGTGATGCTCACAAAGGTGAAGCATTGGGCCTTCCCAGGAGGTCACCCATCCCATTACTACTCCAACTCAAGCGTGCTTAACCTTGGGGAAAGCTCCATTCCAATATATTGATACTATTATTTTATCATTTCATTAGGACCCATCATATTGGATATGTAATTCCATGTGATATTGAGATAGTTATTGTACACTTTAATTTTAGGGTATTTATGAATCCACATTATGCAAACCACCCCCTTGATACTTCATGAGTGTTTGAAATTTATTTGTAAGGTGAATGTATATATTGCTATACATTTTCATGCACTATAACTTTAAATTTTTCGTATATTGTAAATGGAAAGAGTAGAGATCAACACATGACCAAAGAAATCAAGTAAAATCATTCTGCTATCAATTTGATGATCTCCTCTTCCATAAATTCTAAGAGAAGGTTGATACTAACTCTCTCCTTTAGTATTTCACATGTCAATCAAGAAGCTTTCTAATACATACATGACTTCAATTCATGATTCAATAATTCTTGAAAGAGATCTCTAATCAACATCCAACCACCTATAAGTTTTACATTTATACTTTATGAAATCTTGAAATTCTAAAACTTTAGTAATGATTCAAATTCTAGAAGTCAAACTCTTACCAAATCCTATGATTTAGCTATCAAGGCTAAGAAAAATTTAATAGCTATTAGAAACTTACTTACCCCATACCTATGCATTTTTTTTTACTCTGTAAAATTCTTCTTTCCAAACTGTTCAAAATGGCCAAATACCTCGCCACCTATGCCCCCATTGAATTAGTTAGACTTAATGTGATGGGTGAAACAATTTTTTTGATAGAACATCTCTCCCATGAACTCAAGGAATTAAAAAATTACTGTATTGAACCCAAGTGAGCAAGCTTTTATAATTCCATACCCTCAAAACAAAACTTGTGTTGATCTTATCATATGCAAAAAATGCAAATCCCTGGATTTGATCAAATATATTTCTTCTTCCTCTGCAATCTTGCAGGTGCTTCTCAAGCCCAAATTTGATGCGGTGAGCGATCTTCAGTCTGACGCTCTCCCAACTCTGAGCTATCCCCGCATGAAGTGAAGTTACTCTACTTTTAGCTAAATCTCATAACCATATTTTAAGCAAGTTTGAATTGATTTAAATTCCATTTGCTGTCTATCTCCTACGTTTCACAAATGCCCTCTACAGTTTACTTTGAGGTTTACTCCCACATTCGTTTCCTTACGTACAACAACGTGAATGAACATACTATTTATATTCCAGCATGCCACTCGTATTCTTCACGGAGCCGTGTGTTCAACACAGAGCGAACTATTCTTTCGCCTTTTACTAAAGAATACCGTGTGTTGCCCACTCACAGCGGCATACGCCTATTTTTGGAGGCTTCCTCTACACAGAAGAGGCCCATTACACTAACACAAAACAATAATGGTTATATTAGAGGAATAATGGATTATATGGGGGAGGAGTGGGAAGTTTTGGTCGAATCTTTAAAAGGTTAAATTTTAAACACTTCTCAATAGATGTGCTGATGTGGCAAGCTTGCATGATGAGTCACACCTTCAAATCTTAGTTATAGATAGATAAGAGGCCAGTCCACATTTCAAAAAAAAAGGGAAGGTTCTCAGTCAATTATAAAAAAATAAAATTTCATAACTTAATCTAATACTAAAAATCTCATATAAATTAAAATTTAAAAATTGTAACAAGTAATTTACATAATATTTCTGAAACTAAAATAAAAGTACACAGTCATTACAATATCTGATTTTAGATAAACTTATACTGTTATTTATTTCACACACTTATAAAAGTTAGGGTTTAAATAAACACCTAAACATAGTGGATCACTATAGTTGTATTCTAACAGCGATAAAAATAGATACAAGCCAATCCCCATTCCCATCTTCAATCGCAAAGTGCAAACGTATTCTGCACTCTTCTTCCCTCCATTTCACGCATTGCCCCGAAAATTCACCGCTCAACCTTTGACAATATCCATGGAATTGAGCCATCAACTTCACCATATCACAAATCAGTAAGTAATTCACAGTTTTTATAAAAAAAATTCAAAGACGAACAATAAATTTTCATTCGTACCAACAAATAAAATCCATTCAATTAATCTGCTAATATTGAAGAGAAGAAGAATAAATATTACCAGAAGCTGTGAGCAGTAAAAAGGCAAGAAACATATATACGCCCTTCGCCATTTAAGCAACTACAGATGTTCAAAGATAATAATGGATTCTCTGAGCAAACGATTAATGCTTATATAGCTCAGACACCACATCTTAACACCTAATCTGCTTTGTACTCACCGTATATTTTTATTTGTTTTCTTGCTCTCATACGCCTGATTCCAAGATTCTGGATATATGACAAAATCAATACGATGATTTCAAGTAACACTATATGGTTTCGAAGAACCAAGGCCGAGCGAGGTTTCGGGGACAGGAGCTTGAAGGAGGCGCGCGGCTGGCTGGTGGGAGTGTGGAGCGACTGCAGTTAGCTGGTGCAGGCGCAGGCTGCAGGCTGCGGCCTGTGTGTTTAGCTTGGGGTTGGCATCTGCTGCGTGGTGTGGGGTTGTGGGGTTTTTTATTTGTTTGGCTTTGGTGGGTGTTGAGTGTGGGGGATGGATGGGGATCCCAAGAGTCTGGTGGTTGCAGGCGGGAAATCACCTCTGGGTAAGGCTGAGGGTGTGCATGCGCAAGGCACGGCGGCCTCTTTTGTGGGTGAGAGCTCTAAGCTCAAGAAAGTGAATGGGTGTCTACCGAGGAGTCTTGACCGTCCTGTTCTGGTTATTTCTCCAGAATCGGTGCACGATGACTTTTCTTATTGGACTCAACATGTTTTGATTTGTAAATTTTTGGGAATCCGTGTCTCCCTCTCGGCTTTGGAGTCTTGGATGCGTCGTACCTGGCAGGTTGAGGGTGATTTTGATATTCTGGTGGCTGGGAATGGCTTCTTCTTGGTTGATTTTTCTTGCATTTCGGATCGGGATCGAGTTTTTGAGGGAGGCCCGTATTTTTTCAATCAAGTGGGTTTATTCATGAAACCCTGGCATGGGGGTTTTAATGCTGCTGAGGATTTACCTTCTCGAGTTCCGGTGTGGGTTCGCCTGCCATGGTTGCCCTTGGAATTTTGGAGAGAAGACATTTTGCAACGAATTGCTGCTCTGCTAGGGAAGCCGGTTGCCATTGCTCAGACTACTTTGGTTAAGAAGGTATTCTCTTATGCTCGCATCTGTGTTGAAATAGACCTAAATAATCCCTTGCCAGATTCTTTGGAAATTTGTATTGGCTCGGCTTCATGGATCCAACAGATTGATTATGAGTCCCTCCCCTTTCGATGCCGATTTTGTCATGAATATGGACACCTTCATCGCCAATGCCCTCGGGTCTCTAGATCGGATGGAGCTTCTTCTCCTCCTCCTTCGGGGCCTTCGGTGGATAAGGGAGTTAAAAGTAAGGTACCTGTGGTGCCTGTGGCTGAAGGAGGGCATGATAAGGATGGTTTCACTCCTGTCAAGCCAAAAGCTAAAGGGAGAGGTCAAAAGCGGCCCTTTAAGGACAAACAAACTGATCAAGGGTTTAATCGTTTTGAGGTCTTGGATAACCAGGCCTTGGAGGAGGGGATTCCTATTGAGATGGTTCCTGGGGCTATCAATATGGATACAGGGCTGGAGCAGGCAATTGTTGTTGAGAACCCTTCTCCTCCTTCAGATAAGGAGATTTCTGGGCTTTCAGTTGTTGCTGCTGGCCCACAAGATGATATCATTTTAGCTGATTTAGCTAAGGAGGCTCTGTCCTCTGGTAAAGGTCAGGGAGCTTCTTATCTAGGGGTTCTACAGCGCCCTCTCAAAAAGGGACATTTTGAGCACTCCTCTAAAGTTGGTCGTAAAAAGGATGCAGATAAGATTAAATCTACTGGGGATTTGTTGGTTGAGTCTGGGTCTGTTAAGACCATTGGTACCCACTTTTCTCAACCTTCCTCATGATTATTCTTTCATGGAATGCAAGGGGGCTGAATAGCGCCTCCCGTCAGAAAGCTATTCAGGCTATGATTGGGGTTCATTCTCCAGATATTTTTTGTGTTCAGGAGACCAAGCTGCAGGTGGACTTCATGCTTCAGTGTGCCCCTCGTATTTGGTTCTCTGGTCAGTGTCAGTGTATTGGTTCTAAGGGAAGCTCTGGAGGTTTGGCGCTTTTTTGGGATCCTCGTAAGGTTGTTCCTCGCTGGTGGATTTCTAGCCATTCCTCTATCTCGATGGTGGCTTCGGTTGTGGACTCTGGTGAGACTATTTTGGTTAGTAATGTTTATGCTCCAGTTGATTTCCGGGGTAAAGGTCAGCTTTGGGCCCATATCAGGTATGTTAGGTCCTGTGCTCCTTACTTGCCTTGGATCCTAGCTGGTGATTTCAATGCTATTTTGTGTCTGGAGGAGAAAAGAGGGGGGCTGCCGAGACTGGGTCCTGCTTCTGATTTATTTCGGGCTAATGTGGACTCTCTGGCTCTTGTTGATGTTAAACCTTCTAATGGCTTATTTACTTGGAATAATAGGCGGAGTGGGCCAGAGGCAGATTTCCGAGCGGTTGGACAGGTTTCTTGTTTCTTGTTATTGGGTTGGGGATAGTCGGGTTATTGGCTCTGAGATTCTTGACTGGTGTGGATCTGATCATTGGCCAGTTAAGTTTTCAGCTTCTCCTTTCCCTAACCCAAAGAATCCTCCCTTCAAATTTCAGCTTATGTGGCTTCGTGATTCTTCTTTGTATAATCTTATTGAGCAATGGTGGTTGGATGGTGCCCCGGCCTATGGCTCAGCTATGTACTCTTTTGTTAAGAAGCTGCAAAGTGTCAAGTATCATCTTAAGCGGTGGAATTGGCTTTGTTTTGGCAATTTTTGGGCCAAGAAAAGGGAAGCACAGGAACGTCTTGCTGTTGTTACTCGCCAGATTAGAGATTTGGGTTTTTCAGAGGCTCTTGGGCAGGCTGAGTCCCAGGCTCTTAAAGTGGTGGAGGAGTGGGAACTTCGTGAGGAGATATTCTGGAAACAGAAGGCTCGGGTTGACTGGCTTCAAGAGGGTGATAGGAATACTGCCTTCTTCCATCATTCTGTGCAGGCCCGTCGAAATAAGTGCTATATTTCTTCTCTTGTTAATTCTGATGGCTTAGTTCTATCCTCACAACAGGCTTTATCTAGAGAAGCTCGCCAATTCTACTCCTCTCTGTTTACTGAGGATTCTCCCCCTTCTGATTTTGAGGATAATATGATTCTTTCTTGTATTCCTTCTTTGGTCTCTAATGAGTTGAATGCTTCTCTTATGCGCCCGATTACTCTATCTGAAGTGGAGGAGGTTGTTTTTGGGATGAATAAGGGGAAAGCTCCTGGCCCTGATGGGTTCCCTATTGAATTTTTCCAAGAGTTTTGGGAAATTGTGAAGTTGGATCTAGTGGAGGTTGTCCGCGAATCTTTTCATAACAAGCAGATGCTTCGGGCCTTGAATGCTACTTTTCTTGTTCTCATTCCTAAGAAGGAGGGTGCTGATAGGTTTGATCTCTTCCGACCTATTGCGCTCTGTAATGTGGTGTATAAGATTATTACGAAGCTGATTGCAGAACGGCTTAAATCTTGCTTGCCTGTTGTTATATCTGAGGAACAAGGGGGTTTTGTGGCCGGTCGTCAGATTCTTGATGGGGTGGTGATCGCCTCGGAGGTCATTCATTCCATGGCGATCTCTAAGGAAAGATCTATGTTCATCAAGCTGGATATGGCTAAAGCTTATGATAGAGTTAAATGGAGTTTCCTTCAGAAGATTCTGTTGGCCTTTGGGTTTTCTTCTGATTGGGTCAGTTGGACTATGAGTTGTGTGACTTCCTCTTCCTTCTCAGTTATTGTGAATGGGGAACCTTCTGAGCTTTTTGGTGCTTCCAGGGGTCTTCGTCAGGGGGATCCTCTTTCTCCCTATCTCTTTATTCTTATGGCTGAAGGGCTTGGGCGCTTTCTTAAATCTCGGGTCTCTCAAGGTGGGATTCATGGTTGGCAGTGGGGGATGGGTCTGCCTACTCTTTCTCACCTCCAGTTTGTGGATGACACTTCTCTTGTGGGGCTTGCTCGTCTCCGTGAAGCTGATTCCTTTAGGAAAGCTTTGGACATCTACCTTGCTGCTTCGGGTCAGAAAGTTAATGAGCAGAAGTCTTCTATCTTTTTCTTTAACACTCCTTTGGCCATTCAGAGGAGGATTGCTGCTATTCTGAGGTTTCAAATTGGATCTCTCCCCTTTGTCTATCTGGGGATCCCTCTTGCTGTTGGGCGTCAACCCAGATCTTCTTGGCAGTTGCTGCTTGATAAGTTGAGGAAGAAGATAACACACTGGACTCATAGGTGGTTGTCTACTGCTGCTAGAGTTACCCTCCTTCAGTCTGTTATCCAAGCCCTTCCCATCTACAGGTGTTTTGTCCAATCAGCCCCTATGTATTTTCTTCGGGAATTTGATGCTCTCTCTCGGCAATTCCTTTGGAGTGGTAACTTGATGAATTCTAAGTGGAGCCTTGTTAAATGGGATTCTGTGTGTAGACCTAAACAGGAGGGTGGTCTTGGTTTACGCTCTTCTATTTTGAGTGGGCGAGTTCTTGCAGCGAAGCTCTACTGGCGCTGGTGTACTAATCAACACCAGTTGTGGGCCCGTGTTCTTAACTATAAGTATCTTCATGGCGTTGCTTCTTATGAGGTTCCTCGCTATCCTCTGGAGGGGAGTGGGTCTATGATTTGGTCTACTCTGAAAGTAGGAGCTCAGTTGATTAAGCGGGCGCTTTTTTGGATCTGTCACTCGGGGTCACAGGCTCTATTTTGGTGGGATTCTTGGGATGGTCACCCACCTATTCTTTCTGCTTTTCCTCATCTACAATCCCTCTGTGATGTTTTTACTACTGCTAGTTGGGACACCGTTGAGCATTACAAGACTGCTGAGCAGCGTGGCTCTGTCATCTCTTTTCGTTGGAAGCACCCTTCTGAGTGGCCTCCTGGGGGCTCTGAGGGGGATAGGCGGGAGCTTGCTCAACTTTTGGATTCCCGGGCTTGCAACTCATTGAGGGGACCTGATATTTTAGCTTGGGATGGCTCTGATAAGTCTGGGAAGTATTTTGTGTCTTCTGGCTATAAGCAGTTGGGTCGACAGCTGTTTGGGGCTACGGAGGTTCCTTGGTGGAAGTATGTTTGGTATAAGTTGTCTTGGCCAAAGTGCAATTTCTTCATGTGGTTGGTGGCTCAAAACCGGTGTCTTACTTGGGATAATCTATGCAAGCGGGGTTTCCAGGGTCCCTCTTGTTGTGTGTTGTGTCGGGAGGCTGAGGAGTGTGCTTCTCATCTCTTTTTCCAATGTTCCTATGCTCGGGAGATTTGGCATCGTTGGTGGCGGGTGTGGAATGTGCCTTGTATGCATGTTTCCTCTTTGGCTGAGTTTGTGGATCGGGGGAGTAGGGCCCCTGTTTCCACTCCTTTTCTTCAAGCTGCTTGGGCGATTGGCCCCTCACTCATTATTTGGAATCTTTGGTTGGAGAGGAATCGGCGGATTTTTCAGGATGTGCTGATGGGAGCCCCTCGCTTGTGGTGGAAAATTTTGCATTTTGTGGGAGAAACGATCGCGGCTAAGTGTGATTTGTCTGTTCCGGCTGCTCCTTCTGATGTTGGTTGTTTCAACCGCCTTCATCTTCCTCCTTCGCATCGGCAGCTTATGCGCAACAGGTGTAGGCATCCAACTCCGAAGGTGAATAGGGAGGGAAGATGGTCTCCTCCTCCTCAAGGCACCCTAAAAATTAACACGGATGGCTCTTCTCGTGGAAACCCTGGTCATGCTGGTATTGGTGGTGTTGGTCGGGATAGTTCTGGGGATGTTCAATTCATTTTCTCTATTTATAAGGGTCTTCATACTAATAATCTTATGGAGGCTCAGGCTATTTTACTGGCTGTGGAGCGTGGCAGCCAGTTGGGGTGGCGCAGGATTATATGTGAATCTGACTCCCAGGTTGTGGTGAACTTGCTAAACAGGTAGAGGTTAGATGATGTCAGTTGGCAACTGGCTTTGATTATTGAACAAATTCTCAATCTTTGTGTTTCTCTTGAGTTTGTTACTTTCACTCATATTCCTAGGGAGTGGAATGGTGTTGCTGATTGTTTGGCTAAATGGGCTTCTGATCATTTTCATGATTGGAATTTGGTTGATCGGGGTCAGTTACCCCCTGATTTGTCTCACAGTTGGACCATTTGGTGGAGCTGGATAAGGCTTTGTAATGACTCTGCTATGTAATTTTCTTGTGTTTTAATAAATTTTTACCCTTTTTGTATTAACACTATATGGTTTCAAGCGTTGACTCCTAAATGGCAATTACAAATCATACAGATAGTGAGATGTTCTTGGGGTGATAGTAAATTTATTCTCAATAAATAATTTAATTATTAATTCTTGTCATGGAATTATTGTTCTAGGATGATTTTGATGAGTAATTAAATTTTGTAAAGTTGTCAATCAATATCTCAAATTTCTTTTGTGTGGTAAATTGTTTACTCTTTACAATTTAAATGTAGTTCGCCAACTTCATATTAATAGATAATAAGGTAAATGTAGTCTCCAAAACTAGACAAGGTTCTATTATTTAAGGTTTTTTCTTTCTATCAAGTTCATTTTCATGTAAGTTCTATATATAGTAGAGAGAAATACAAGTAGCTATTTTGGGATTCTTGACAAAACATTTATGTCTCAACAATGACAAAAGATTTAGTGACAATTGTCTCTACAATATATAAGATATAAACATCCAATGAAATTAGGTGTTGGAACAGGTGTACACTTTCCCTAGAGTTTTTGGAAGAGTTTGTTACTAAGAGTATATAGGATTATTTTCTCCATTGCCTACTAAAAATTATTATCATGAGAAATTTCCCTTTAAAACTATTTGTGCATACCACAACTTCTTTCACCTTACAATGACTTTATGAGTTGTTGTTACACCCTAGAAATATCAATTTTGGGAGACAAAATATAAGGTTGAGCAATAGTTTTTTTTTGGTTTGTAGTGGTATGTTTTACAATACTTATAGAGGATGAAAAACTTCATTTGGGAAGGTTTCATTCTAAAACAGTATGTCAACTTGGTTGAAATGGTAAAAACTAAATCCAAATTTGATTTTGGACATCTCCTTAACTACTATTATTTTTTAGTGCTCACTTTCCATGTAAATTCATCAAATCAAGGTATGATTCACTTCCTGTTATTATTTTTTTATCATCTTTTACTAGAATAATTTTTTTTATGTTTTATAATAAAAATATACTTGTAAAGGAAGAAAAACATCATTTGAAAATGTTCCATTATAAAAGGATGATGTCATCTTGATTTAGAGGGTGACCCAAACTTGATTTTGTACATCTCCTTGGCTTCTATTCTTTTGAGAGCTCCTTTATCATGGAAATTCATCAAATCAAAGGTATGACTAAAGGGAGTGAAATATGTAACAAAATGCTTCATACAAATGTTGTCTCTTGGAATTCCATGATATAAAGTTATGTATGAAATGGATTTCATAAAAGGATTTACAAACTTTGAACAAGTGCAAATCCCAATTTCAAAATTCTCCCAACATTCTACCTGCATGTGCCAAAATGGGAGCTTTAAAGCATGGCATGTTCATCTATCAAAGGAAAAAAGAGATTTTTGGTAGATTCTATAGTTGCATCTAGCCTTGTACACATATATTCAAAATGTGGAAACATATGTAAAGAATGTGAAATATTTGATAGAGTACCTTCACATTAATAGAGAATAAAGTGAATGTAGTCTCAAAAGCTAGACAAGATTATACCATCTAAGGTTTATTCTTTCATCAAGTTTATTCCCATGTAAGCTCTATATACACTAGAGAGAAGAGAGAAATACAAGTAGCTATTTTGGGATTCTTGACAAAACATTCCAAAGCAAAAGCGGACAGACCTATGAGGCTAAACAACGAGAGGGACAGAGAGCCACACCCCAACGCATAGGACAAATCAAACAAAGTAGGCTCGCACCAAGGAAAGAACAAGCAACAAAAGAAAAACTGGCGGCAGCCATCCCCGAGGGGACTAGAACAGAGTCAAACAGGCTATTAAGCAAACCAGATAGTCCAAACACCAAGCGCAAGAAGTATAGAAAAGTAGAGAACACCACCGGGGAAGGAGAAACAAAGCAACCTTACCACTACCTTCGGTAGGAAGCCCAAAAAAGATAGAAAAAAATATCCGCAGACCTTCAGGCAAAGGCACCAAGACGGGGAGCTGAGCAACCACGTTCCAAACCCTAAAGGCAACAGGCACATCCACGAGACTGGGACAAACTGCCCCAAAAAATCCAAACTTCACGCAACCACCACAGCAGGCTGAAGCCCCCAAATCCTACAAAACAAATCATCTTCATCCTCCGATTCAGAGCCACCATTCCATCTTTTCCTGTGAGGAATTCAAATTCCATGGCCACTCCCTTCCTGCTCCCCATTTGTAATTTTTGGACGAGGTTGCTATTAAGGGTACGGTCTCATGGAGGGGGTTTCCTAAAAAATTTCAGTGGGTGCTGTTGAAAGTTTATAGGAATATTTTAAAGGTGGTGGTCCCATGAATTCAGTTTAAAAGCTTGAGCTTCAAAATTTAAAGAGCAAATTGGAGTATTTTGATAAAAAATAATAAATAAATAAAAATTCTATCATTTTTTGGGTTTTTTTAGGAATTTAAAATTTTAAGTGATAGACAAGTGGTAGAAAAAATTCCTAAAAAAATCCTAAGCTGTAGGGGCAATTTCTAGCCCCACCTCAATTTCACCCGTTGAAATTTGCAGTCCTAAAAGGTAGGGGCTGCTATTTTCCAGGAGAAGATCTTAATTAATCTTGTAGTATAATTTTTTTCCTTCATGGGACTGCTTCGATTCATCAGGCCAGAAGCCCAAGCCTTTGGGACCACATGGGCCAGCAGTTATATACAATATTTTCCTCCATTTCCTACTAGGAAATTAATTATCTTGAGAAATTTTCCTTTGAAATCATTTGTGCATACCAAAGCTCCTTTCACCTTTCACTGACTTTATAGGTTGTTGTTACACCCTAGCGATATCAATTTTGGGAGACAAAATATAAGGTTGAGCAATAGCTGTTTGCTTTCCTTTTTGTAGTGGTATGTTTTACAATGTAATGGTATTTATAGAGGATGAAAAACTTCATTTGGGAATGTTCCATTCTAAAATAGTATGTCAACTTGGTTGAAAGGGTAGAAAATAAACCTAAATTTGATTTTGTGTATCTTCTTAACTACTATTACTTTTTAGTGCTCACTTTCCATGTAAATTCATCAAATCAAGGTATGATTCATTTCCTGATATTATATTTTTATCATCTTTTTACTAGAGTAACTGTTTTTTATGTTTTACAATAAAAATATACTTATAAACTTGGAAGAAAAACATCATTTGAAAATGTTCCATTCTAAATGGATGATGTCATCTTTATTTAGAGGGTCAACCCAAACTTGATTTTGTACATCTCCTTGGCTTCTATTCTTTTGAGAGCTCCTTTACCTTTAAAATTCATCAAATCAAGGTACGACTAAATAGAGTAAAATATGTAATAGAATGCTTCATACAAATGGTGTCTCTTGGAATTCCATGATATAAAGGACTTTCAAGAAAATAAAATTAGGCATGTGCAAATCCCACTCTCAGAACTTCTCCCAACATTCTACCTACATGAGCCAAAATGGGAGACGTAGTAAAAGCAAGGCATATTCATCTATCAAAGGAAAAGGTGGTTTTGGTGGTTCTATAGTTGCATCTAGCCTTGGTACACATTTATTCAAACCGGTGGAAAGCATATAAAGTATGTGAAATATTTGATAGACCACCCCTCAATAAGATGTAACCTATTTTAGTATAATGATTGTAGGATATATAGACTAGTGAAGGCACCGCGGACCATAATTTTGACATAGACCAGTTTTAATTATAATATGTTCAATGTCCATTTACTTTCAAAAATTTGATTTTAAGGTCATAATTGCCTGAGCTCTCATAGTATGATGATCAAAAGTGTTTAAATTTTTATATTGTGTAAGTTTTCATACACAATATTTGTTATGAAAGGTCGCGATAATTATCCTCCAATGTTTATGGATATTAAAATGAAAGAACAAAAAGGCTTGATATATATGCAGTTTGAAAGCTAGAAAAAGATTATTTCTTCAATAAAATCACAATAATATTTTGATATTCAATAGAAAATATATACATATTACCATGGTTTAGGAGTTTATTTTTATAATGGTAAAGAGAGGTTGAACAATCCTAACTATTTTACAAACACCCATAAGGGTGGAAAAGTTTGTTCTAAATGTAAAAAATAACTCTCATAACATAAAAATAGTTATTCTCAAATAGTGAGCCAAATACCAATATAGCAAAAATAGCTCACCCATCATATAGAAAAACAACTCAAATGCTACATGGAGTGCCTCGGCGATAGAAGCCGACAGCTCAAACTCAAGGCAGCGGAGATGAAGATTCAGATGAAGAAGATGATGACGACGGGAGGATTCTTGCTGCTGGGGTCTACCCTATTCGTGGTGGGCTGGCGTCAGGGTTTTCTGGTGGGATGAGGAAGGCTTTGGTTGTCTACCGGTGCCTTTCTCTCTCTCTGAGGCTGGCTGGGCATCCGTGGGAAGCTTGGACCGTGGTTGAGGCTAGTTCTGCGCCTAGCGTCGGTTCTCTTGAGGTGGTTCATGCCCGAGGGTGGTCTCTTTCTCCTCTGGTGGGTGGACCTTCCTCCTCTGTTTGTGTCGACGGTTTATAGATGGGTCGGTTTCTTTTTTAATCTTGGACCCCTGCCTTCTTTTGATCTTCTTTTATTGCTTGGGAGTTTGAAAGCTTCCTATTTTTCTGTGGGACTGTGTGGTAGATGGCAATGCCCTGATTGGGTGAGCTTCAAAACTGTGTATTTTAGGGCTTTTGTTGCCATTGTTTGTTCTCAGTCCGAGTCACAGAAATCTGGTAGTTTTTCAGCTCCTCTTTGGCCCCTGTTTTCATCTGGTTTCCTTTTACTGTGTGGGGGTGTCGTTGTTGGTGTTTTTTGTAGGGTTTGCTTATCTGAGGGCTGCTTTGTTTGCCTCTACTTTTGCTATGTCCCTTTGGTAGGAAAACGTTGGTTTTGTTGTTTCTTGTCTCTCCTTGTTCCCTAAAGCATTTTTTGTTTTACTGGGAGAGGTGTGTCTGCCTTGGAGTCCTTCGGGGCCTCTTTGGGGTGTTTTCTTTTTTAGAACGGGGTCTGTGTTTCTCTTTTTACTATTTGTGACCTCTGGGTATTGTTGCGGTGGGGGTTTTTTTGTCCCTCGCCTTCTTGGTTCCATGGCTTTGCTTTTCAGGCCTCTTTTGGCGCATCCTTGGGTTTTTCTGGTCTTTCCTATGGAGGTGGTCCTATCTTCTATTGAGGGGGAGATGGTGGAGGCCGGAAGTGACTTTTCTCCTATAGAGGTGGAGTGGGATGCTGCTAGTTGTGCTTGGAAAGGCTATTGGGGGGCTATTGAAGCCCTGTTTTATGGTGGCCTGGGTTTTGATGAGGACCTACATGCTGTGTTCTTTTCTTTATCTTCTATGGAGGTGGAGATTTTGATTAGGAAGCAGATCTTTGAGTTATTCAATCCCAAGGTTTTTGAATGTTGTAGCCATGAGAAGTTTGGAGTTCTTTCCTTTAGAGGTGGAGAGAATATACGTCTTTTAAAGGATATTGCTGGTGCTCTGTGCTTCTGTGTTTACCTGTCCTATAAAGATGGTAGGGGTGGGTTGCTGGACTCTGCTACTTCGGCTGGTGGAGCTTTGATCTTGATTTGTATTGTGAAAAGTTGCATATTTGGGTTTAAGGTCCCTGTCAAAACCTCGTGTTATGGGCTGTTGGTCTTGTCTATAACTATTGAGTGTAGTGGGTTGTTGGTCCCATCAAAACCAACGATGCCAAGATTCATGTGATTTCTTGGTTGTTTTTCTGGGCAACCTGCTGGCTTGTGGCAGGTTGCTGGCATTTTTTCATCCCTGGTGAGCTGCTGGATGTTTTTTATTCTTTCTTGAGCAACTTGTTCTCTTGGGGTGGGCTTTTGGGTCCACTTTAAAACTTGATGGTTTGGGTCCATTCAAAACCTGTTCATGGTTTCGGGTCCATTCAAAAACGCTTTTTCAAAAATAATGCAAATCTAAAGAATGTTAATCTAATAGTGGGGATTTAAAGATGTTGATAAGATGAATTCACAACTCACATCCTTATTGTGAGTTGTTTGGCAATCATTAGACCTTGTGTATGACAAGCAAGCAACATATCGAAGGGAATGGTGGATATCGATGAGATTGCAATGGATGTCTCCTCGACAGGGTGATAAGGGAGTTAAGATTCATCAGCATGATAGATTCCTTTTAGTGGGACTTGGTTGGAAGTCTCGTTAACAACTCGATCATGTTCTATGGTGAATATCCCTATGATCAATGAAGGAGATTTGAATGATGGCTTATCCAATAGTCAAGATTTAAAGACACGATAATAAATGATGATCATAGGATCAGGGTGCTAAAGGAGAAGATCAATGGTCATAATTCAAAACCAATGATCTCAAATGACTAAGTCTATGTAAAAAAGGGTTTCAACTAAAAAATGACATAGAGCAGAGAGCCCAATGACCAATTGAATGAAGATTTGATCTCCAAAGCAGTAATATAGATTGTAGATATGATCAAGATAAGATTAGATTGAATATGATCATATGGATAGCAAAACGTATTTAGTGTAGCTCTCATCCTAGGTTAGCAGTTAGATATATAAATCTCCCATAACTTAACATATAGATAAATAGTACAAATGATAGATTATAAAGGATGGGACAAAAATCCAAAGTACCATATAATGCAAGAGTAAAATATATTTAAAAATTGGAATTTGTAATTGTAAATGCTAGAATTTAAAAGATCTAGTAAAACAATTCAACTCTTCAATAACTATGAGTCACAATTAAATTCCCATAGAAATACAAATAAACCAACAAATTTTACTTAGAAATATTTTATTGAAGAGATTTATTAGGAAAAATAGGAAAAAGTATTAAGTAACTTTCTTAAAATAATTAAATAAATAGTATATATAATTTACATACAATATTATTGTTTATTTATCTTATAATGAGAATCACATTTATTTATAATGGTCGTGGTTGATATAATGAAAATGAAAAGATAGTCATTATTTTTTTCATAATCATTTTATTTTGAGGCTAGAAGGTGCATTTACCCTTAACCTCCAAGTTGGAATAGCAAATAAATGTACCTTTCTAGGAATGGTGGCTCCAAAATATTCTTCCATGTCTAATTCTCCTTCACTTCTCCAATTAAAATAGTGAAAAAGGTGTGCTAATGTAATCTCAATAGTGGCAATGGCCATGAAAGAACCAGGGCAACTCCTCCTTCCTGCCCCAAAAGGAATCATCCTTAATTCTAGATCTCTGATTATATCAAAATCTTTACCCATAAACATCTCAGGCTTGAAATCTAAGGGATCTTCCCATATTCTTGGATCTCTTCCTATTGCCCAAGCATTGACAATAAGCCTTGTTTTTGTTGGTATCAAGGAGTCATGATGAGGTCCCTCCACAATACATGTTTCTGTAGATTCATGGGGCATGAGCAAGGGTGCTATTGGATGCAATCTTAACGTCTCCTTTAGCACATAGTGCAAGTATTCCATCCTTATAATATGAGAATATGTAATTTTATCATCTTTTTCAACTACAAAATCAATTTATTCTTGTAATTTCTTCATCATGTGTGTATTTCTAAGTAACTCACTTATTTCCCATTCCAATGCAGTTGTTGATGTTTCTATTGCACCAATGAACATATCCTATATACATATGAATATATTTAAACATATAAATAAATAAATATAATCAATATAAAGTAATGCAACCACTTTAATAAAACATATCATAAAAATTAATACATCTCTAACTAATAGAGATCAAACATCTAAAAAATAAAAAAATAATATATATTTTTTTAAGATATCATTAAGAACACTTTTTAAAGCTTTTTCACATAAAAAAAAATATTTTCATCTTTTGAACCTTCTAAATATAAATGAACATATACAAGTTTAAAAGAAAAAGCTAAAAACATATATTTTTATTTTTTAAAAGGATATGGTTAATACTTAACCTTTTTCACATAAAAAAATTGAATCCTACTAAAAGATTCAAGAACGACGATGAGTTAGTACTTTTGACCTCTCGAAAAAGTTAAAAGATTGAAGTCTTTACTATATTCCTTCCAATGAACATAGGGACACGATCTTACTAGTAAAATATATGGACTTTTA
Organism: Sequoia sempervirens; assembly: GCA_007258455.2. Lineage (NCBI taxonomy): Eukaryota > Viridiplantae > Streptophyta > Pinopsida > Cupressales > Cupressaceae > Sequoia > Sequoia sempervirens. Next base: position 175,817 of record VDFB02073918.1, on the reverse strand, counting down.
CTTTACATTTTCTTAAATATGTCATGTTAACTTATAAAGAATTCCATATTGACATAATAAAAGTGTTTAAGATGAAAGGTTTTGAGATAAAAACGATGATATTCAAATTCAAATGCAAAATATTTATTACAATCATCAAAAACAATAAAATACAATAGACCATACGCTTTCGCAATTCAATTTTTTTTTAATATGGTCCTTTAGGTGGCTCAAATATAAGAAAATTTTAATAAATTTTACATTATTAAAAGTTATTTAATTTCAATTCCTAATAATTATTATAATTTTAGAATCTTTTAATTATTTTTTCAAATTTTTCTATTTCTAAATGATTTATTTCTATGTCAAATTACTAATTTTATACAATACTTTAATGGAAATCTATATCATAATTAATTTTTTAATATACTTATTTTATGGTCCACAATACAATTTTCAATTATTATACTACTTCAAACATCAAATATACGTATTGACAAAATAAAATGCTTTACATAAAATTTACCCAGGCTAATTAAATAATCTCATTCAATAAAACATAAAATTATGTTATATAAGAACATTGAAGCTGATAATTAGAATTAGATAAAGGAATGCATTTGTGATTATAGATTAAATGTGATATTTATTTCAAAATTTGATGGATATATATACTATAAAAAATTTCAAAAAAATATATGTGATGGTACTTGGATTTTAGAGTTGACCAAATAAAAGCTCAAATTCTGAAAAATAATTTTATTTTTATATGGATCACCTATGTGAGTTTGGAATTCTAAAAGTGTAGACCTACGTTTATGTGTAAACTTAGTTGAAACTTGTGGATTTGATCTAATAAAATGCAGATTGATCAAATTTACTATCTTCAATTTCTAATATTTAAAAAGTAAAATGGCAATTTTTAGGAACATGAAAAGTAGTTGTAAAATTACCATAATGATAATGTTGTGTCTTAGTCCTTCCCATATCCATATCCACAACCCCTTAAATAAAAATGTGTAATCATAACAATTATCCTTAAATGGCATGAAATTTTCTAATAATTCAAATCCCACAAAATTACAATTGTGAATGAAACTTGACTCCCTATTTTTTATGCAGTTGATGATTGACTTATGATGAGTATATTCTTCTTGTCTTCTAATGTGATTTCAATTTTTGTATCAACAAGCACATAAACTAAAAATATATACTCACAAAAATTATCCTAAATCGCTTCAAATTTATTGAACAATCATCCCATAAAATTTTGATAGTGAATCTGATTTGATTAGCTAGTTTTGAGTGCAATTGAAGATTGACTTGTCATATTGATAGCCTTATTATCTTCTAGTGTGATTTTCATGTCCCTATCCCTCAAAACTGTCTACTAATGAAACTTATCCTTGTATTAATTCAAATGTTTCAACTGAATCCTATAAAATACATATTGTGAATCTAGCCTAACTACTAGTAAAATTCATGATTGACTTACTATGATGATAACTTTTTCCTTTCTAATATAATTTGCACATATATATATAATCCTTAAAATACTTTAGATTTTAAATTCTATAAAAATAAAATTGTGAATCTAATCCAAGTACCAAACTTCCAGACTTACCATAAAGGTAGTCTTCAAATCCTCTCCTCACGAAAATTAGGCCTAAATTATTTCAAACTTTCCAACCAAGCAAATCCCGCAAAATTAAAACTTAGATGCAATTGAGAATAAACTTACTAAAATTATAGCCTTCTTCTCTTCTAATGTGATTTCCTCCTCCATATCCACAAGCACATCAACCAAGTCCTCATGCTGCTGCTCCTCCGTGCTACGCCTCCGCTTACTGTCCACATGTAGATCTATTATTTTGCCGCAGACGGCATCCAACTGCTTGTAGACGTTCTTCATACGTGGCCTCAGCCCTTGCAAGTCGAGCCACTCTAAACAAGGAATGAGATCGCCAATATCGACGGTTCCCGCCAACGCAGCAGCTTTACCAGCCAATTCCTCAAACGCGTCAACGCCCAAAACTTGGTGGGCATTTGTACTGCCCGTGAATATTCGCCAGTTCAAGTCGAATGTGTAGCAAGAAATGGTGTGGCTCACATCCACGCCCAGTCTTCCCTCCTCACTCTTCCCCCAAATGGATCGCACCAACGCCCACACCTCTTCCTCCCGCACGCCTTTAAACGATTTGATTCTCTTCGAAGTCAGCAGCTGCAGAACGCATATTTTTCTCATGTTTCGCCAATAAGCACCGTACGGAACGAACACGATATCCTTGTGATTGTAAAATAAATATTTTGCAGCGGCAGAAAGGGGCCTGCTGGCAAAAATCAAGTCGTTGATTTTCAGAAATTGCTTCGCTGCCTCAGACGAAGATGCAACCACAACGGGAACTGAACCCAATTTCAGAGACATTACTGGTCCATATTTCTCAGCCAGCCGCTGCAGACTACGGTGAGGAAGCCCTCCCAGCTGATGGAGGTTACCTATTATTGGGGTGTGGAAATGGTCCTGGCAAAGCCAATCTCCCATTCTTTTTTCCCACCCATCGCAATACAATGGTCAACAGCACAGTAAATACTAAAATTGTATACGCTATTGCAGAAACACTCATATTGAAATCCATTACTGCGCACACTAAGAAATGAAGGCTGCTGATTCACTTTACTCGGGATGGAAGTCAGTATATAGGGCTAAAACTAGCTATTGCATTTTGTAATGCAATAGGTACGCGGAAGAAAAGGTGTGAAAAGCCAATTAGGAAAAACTGAAAAAAAATTTCACATATTTGTGTAGTAAATAAGATTAATTGATAAATCATTAAGAAAATGATTTTAATATTAATAATAATTTATTTTTATATTGTTATAGTTATTAATTTATTCTTTTATAATTTATATAAAAACTATAATTTATAATTTATAATTTATATTTTTATTGATTTTAATATTATTAATAATTTAATTTTATATTATTATATTTATTAATTTATTTTTTTATAAATTATGTGCTTTCATTGTCTTGTAATTTCTCATAATTTATGTCATTCAGATGCATATACACTTCGCTCATGCCTCTTAGAGATCTTGAGAATCAAACACATTCTAGTGACATTGTTTGTCTAAAATTACCTACACATTTCAAATTTTGGTTTAAAATTGAACAATCATGCTAGTGTGAGAAAGAGACATTGTGTGTGTTCCCTCCTTGCGCTTTACGCGAATTGGGTAATCGAACTACAAGTGTACTCCCTCTCTTTTGTTCACCTTTAGAGGTTCTTGCCTAAGAACAACTCGAAGGCGACTCCAACCGAGTTTTCACTCAGGCCAATATATAAATGTATAAGACTAAACTATCAAGTCCTCATGATATGTAGGCCTTAGCCATACACTATCTTCCAAAATGGGGTACTACTATAAAAAGTATAAGATCCCCTAGTAGGATTGACTAAAGCCTTTAGTGGCTTGTTAGATGCTCGCAAGGTGCCATGTCCTCGATTACCTAAACTAAGAACCACTTGGTGCAAGAATGGTCATTCTAAAGCCACCTCACATCTATACTATTGAATTGTAGAAATAGAAAAAATACTTTTGATCTCTAAATTTTAAGGATTTTGAGATTTGGTGGTCCTGAGAAGTGTGTTCCGTGGAGGGGAGC
>VDFB02073918.1:160318-172071 GCA_007258455.2 Sequoia sempervirens | reverse complement strand
CAGTTATTGTGAATGGGGAACCTTCTGAGCTTTTTGGTGCTTCCAGGGGTCTTCGTCAGGGGGATCCTCTTTCTCCCTATCTCTTTATTCTTATGGCTGAAGGGCTTGGGCGCTTTCTTAAATCTCGGGTCTCTCAAGGTGGGATTCATGGTTGGCGGTGGGGGATGGGTCTGCCTACTCTTTCTCACCTCCAGTTTGTGGATGACACTTCTCTTGTGGGGCTTGCTCGTCTCCGTGAAGCTGATTCCTTTAGGAAAGCTTTGGACATCTACCTTGCTGCTTCGGGTCAGAAAGTTAATGAGCAGAAGTCTTCTATCTTTTTCTTTAACACTCCTTTGGCCATTCAGAGGAGGATTGCTGCTATTCTGAGGTTTCAAATTGGATCTCTCCCCTTTGTCTATCTGGGGATCCCTCTTGCTATTGGGCGTCAACCCAGATCTTCTTGGCAGTTGCTGCTTGATAAGTTGAGGAAGAAGATAACACACTGGACTCATAGGTGGTTGTCTACTGCTGCTAGAGTTACCCTCCTTCAGTCTGTTATCCAGGCCCTTCCCATCTACAGGTGTTTTGTCCAATCAGCCCCTATGTATTTTCTTCGGGAATTTGATGCTCTCTCTCGGCAATTCCTTTGGAGTGGTAACTTGATGAATTCTAAGTGGAGCCTTGTTAAATGGGATTCTGTGTGTAGACCTAAACAGGAGGGTGGTCTTGGTTTACGCTCTTCTATTTTGAGTGGGCGAGTTCTTGCAGCGAAGCTCTACTGGCGCTGGTGTACTAATCAACACCAGTTGTGGGCCCGTGTTCTTAACTATAAGTATCTTCATGGCGTTGCTTCTTATGAGGTTCCTCGCTATCCTCTGGAGGGGAGTGGGTCTATGATTTGGTCTACTCTGAAAGTAGGAGCTCAGTTGATTAAGCGGGCGCTTTTTTGGATCTGTCACTCGGGGTCACAGGCTCTATTTTGGTGGGATTCTTGGGATGGTCACCCACCTATTCTTTCTGCTTTTCCTCATCTACAATCCCTCTGTGCTGTTTTTACTACTGCTAGTTGGGACACCGTTGAGCATTACAAGACTGCTGAACAGCGTGGCTCTGTCGTCTCTTTTCGTTGGAAGCACCCTTCTGAGTGGCCTCCTGGGGGCTCTGAGGGGGATAGGCGGGAGCTTGCTCAACTTTTGGATTCCCGGGCTTGCAACTCATTGAGGGGACCTGATATTTTAGCTTGGGATGGCTCTGATAAGTCTGGGAAGTATTTTGTGTCTTCTGGCTATAAGCAGTTGGGTCGACAGCTGTTTGGGGCTACGGAGGTTCCTTGGTGGAAGTATGTTTGGTATAAGTTGTCTTGGCCAAAGTGCAATTTCTTCATGTGGTTGGTGGCTCAAAACCGGTGTCTTACTTGGGATAATCTATGCAAGCGGGGTTTCTAGGGTCCCTCTTGTTGTGTGTTGTGTCGGGAGGCTGAGGAGTGTGCTTCTCATCTCTTTTTCCAATGTTCCTATGCTCGGGAGATTTGGCATCGTTGGTGGCGGGTGTGGAATGTGCCTTGTATGCATGTTTCCTCTTTGGCTGAGTTTGTGGATCGGGGGAGTAGGGCCCCTGTTTCCACTCCTTTTCTTCAAGCTGCTTGGGCGATTGGCCCCTCACTCATTATTTGGAATCTTTGGTTGGAGAGAAATCGGCGGATTTTTCAGGATGTGCTGATGGGAGCCCCTCGCTTGTGGTGGAAAATTTTGCATTTTGTGGGAGAAACGATCGCGGCTAAGTGTGATTTGTCTGTTCCGGCTGCTCCTTCTGATGTTGGTTGTTTCAACCGCCTTCATCTTCCTCCTTCGCATCGGCAGCTTATGCGCAACAGGTGTAGGCATCCAACTCCGAAGGTGAATAGGGAGGGAAGATGGTCTCCTCCTCCTCAAGGCACCCTAAAAATTAACACGGATGGCTCTTCTCGTGGAAACCCTGGTCATGCTGGTATTGGTGGTGTTGGTCGGGATAGTTCTGGGGATGTTCAATTCATTTTCTCTATTTATAAGGGTCTTCATACTAATAATCTTATGGAGGCTCAGGCTATTTTACTGGCTATGGAGCGTGGCAGCCAGTTGGGGTGGCGCAGGATTATATGTGAATCTGACTCCCAGGTTGTGGTGAACTTGCTAAACAGGCAGAGGTTAGATGATGTCAGTTGGCAACTGGCTTTGATTATTGAACAAATTCTCAATCTTTGTGTTTCTCTTGAGTTTGTTACTTTCACTCATATTCCTAGGGAGTGGAATGGTGTTGCTGATTGTTTGGCTAAATGGGCTTCTGATCATTTTCATGATTGGAATTTGGTTGATCGGGGTCAGTTACCCCCTGATTTGTCTCAACAGCTGGACCATTTGGTGGAGCTGGATAAGGCTTTGTAATGACTCTGCTATGTAATTTTCTTGTGTTTTAATAAATTTTTACCCCTCTTTTATGTTTAACACTATATGGTTTCAGCGTTGACTCTAAATGGCAATTACAAATCATACATGAATGGTGAGATGTTCTTGGGGTGATGGTAGGTTTATTCTCAATAAAATAATTTAATTATTATTAATTCTTGTCATGGAATTATTGTTTCTAGGATGATTTTGATGAGTAATTAAATTTTGTAAGTTGAGTCAATCAATCTCAAATTCTTTGTGTGGTAGAATTGTTTTACTCTTTACAATTTAAATGTGGTTACTATGACTTCATATTAATAGATAATAAGGTAAATGTGGTCTCCAAAACTAGACAAGGTTCTATTATTTAAGGTTTTTTCTTTCTATCAAGTTCATTTTCATGTAAGTTCTATATATAGTAGAGAGAAATACAAGTAGCTATTTTGGGATTCTTGACAAAACATTTATGTCTCAACAATGACAAAAGATTTAGTGACAATTGTCTCTACAATATATAAGATATAAACATCCAATGAAATTAGGTGTTGGAACAGGTGTACACTTTCCCTAGAGTTTTTGGAAGAGTTTGTTACTAAGAGTATATAGGATTATTTTCTCCATTGCCTACTAAAAATTATTATCATGAGAAATTTCCCTTTAAAACTATTTGTGCATACCACAACTTCTTTCACCTTACAATGACTTTATGAGTTGTTGTTACACCCTAGAAATATCAATTTTGGGAGACAAAATATAAGGTTGAGCAATAGTTTTTTTTTGGTTTGTAGTGGTATGTTTTACAATACTTATAGAGGATGAAAAACTTCATTTGGGAAGGTTTCATTCTAAAACAGTATGTCAACTTGGTTGAAATGGTAAAAACTAAATCCAAATTTGATTTTGGACATCTCCTTAACTACTATTATTTTTTAGTGCTCACTTTCCATGTAAATTCATCAAATCAAGGTATGATTCACTTCCTGTTATTATTTTTTTATCATCTTTTTTACTAGAATAATTTTTTATGTTTTATAATAAAAATAGCGTAAAGGAAGAAAAAACATCATTGAAAATGTTCCATTATAAAGGATGATGTCATCTTGATTTAGAGGGTCAAAGATAAACGCAACCTTGATTTTGTACATCTCCTTGGCTTCTATTCTTTTGAGGGCTCCTTTACCATGGAAATGCATCAAATCAAGGTATGACTAAAGGGAGTTAAATATGCAATAGGATGCTTCATACAAATTTTGTCTTAGATTCCATGATATAAAGTTATGTATGAAATGGATTTCATAAAAAAGGGATTTACAAACTTTTGAACAGTTTTGAAATCCTAATTTCAAAACTTATCCCAACATTCTACCTGCATGTGCCAAAATGGGAGCTTTAAAGCATGGCATGTTCATCTATCAAAGGAAAAAAGAGATTTTTGGTAGATTCTATAGTTGCATCTAGCCTTGTACACATATATTCAAAATGTGGAAACATATGTAAAGAATGTGAAATATTTGATAGAATACCTTCACATTAATAGAGAATAAAGTGAATGTAGTCTCAAAAGCTAGACAAGATTATACCATCTAAGGTTTATTCTTTCATCAAGTTTATTCCCATGTAAGCTCTATATACACTAGAGAGAAATACAAGTAGCTATTTTGGGATTCTTGACAAAACATTACATCCCAGTGAAGAACACCCCTCAAAGCAAGGGACAGACCTAAAGAGGCCAAGCACCAACAGAGAGGGACAGAGCAGAACCCACACCCAACGCATAGGACAAATCAAACAAAGTAGGCTCCCGCACCAAAGGAAAGAACAAACAACAAAAGAAAACTGGCGGCGAAAGCCATCCCAGGGACTAGAACAGAGTCAAACAGGCTATTAAGCAACCAGATGGTCCAAACACCAGCCTACAAAGAAGCATAGAAAGAGTGAGAGAACACCACCGGGGAAGGAGAAACAAAACAACCCTTACCACCACCCTGGCAGGAGCCCAAAAGATGAAAATATCCGCAGGGCCTTCAGACAAAAGGCACCAAGACGGGGCCGAGAGCAGCCACGTTCCCAAGCTAAAGGCAACAGGCACATCCACGAGACTGGGAAACTGCCCCAAAAATCCAACCACACAACCACCACAGGCGACTGAAACCCCCAAATCCCTACAATTAAAACGTGTCTTATCCTCCATTCCAGAGCCACCATCTCCATCTTTTCCAGAGGAATTCCAAAATTCATAGCCACTCCTTTCCCGTTTCCCCATTTGTAATTTTTTTGGGTGGGGTTTGTTGTTATTAAAGTGCGGTCTGTGGAGGGCTTCCTAAAAAATTTCAGTGGGTGCTGTTGAGATTTTTTAGGAATATTTTAAAGCTGGTGGTCCCATGAATTCAATTTTGCAATTCAGCTTAAAAGTTTGAGCTCCAAAATTCAAGGAACAAAGTGGAGTAATTTGATAAAAATTAATAAATAAATAAAAATTCTCTCATTTTTTAGTTTTTTTTAGGAATTTAAAATTTTAAGTGATAGACAAGTGGTAGAAAAAATTCCTAAGCTGTAGGGGCAATTTCTAGCCCCACCTCAATTTCACCAGCTGAAATTTGCAGTCCTCAAAGGTAGGGACTGCTATTTTTCAGGAGAAGATTCTAATTAATCTTGTAGTATAATTTTTTTTGCTTCATGGGACTGCTTGATTCATCAAAATAGAAGCCCAAAGCCCTTGGGACCATGCAGTAAGAGGTATATTGGATTATTTTCTCCATTTCCTACTAGGAAATTAATTATCTTGAGAAATTTTCCTTTGAAATGTTTGTGCATACCAAAGCTCCTTTCACCTTTCACTGACTTTATAGGTTGTTGTTACACCCTAGCGATATCAATTTTGGGAGACAAAATATAAGGTTGAGCAATAGCTGTTTGCTTTCCTTTTTGTAGTGGTATGTTTTACAATGTAATGGTATTTATAGAGGATGAAAAACTTCATTTGGGAATGTTCCATTCTAAAATAGTATGTCAACTTGGTTGAAAGGGTAGAAAATAAACCTAAATTTGATTTTGTGTATCTTCTTAACTACTATTACTTTTTAGTGCTCACTTTCCATGTAAATTCATCAAATCAAGGTATGATTCATTTCCTGATATTATATTTTTATCATCTTTTTACTAGAGTAACTGTTTTTTATGTTTTACAATAAAAATATACTTATAAACTTGGAAGAAAAACATCATTTGAAAATGTTCCATTCTAAATGGATGATGTCATCTTTATTTAGAGGGTCAACCCAAACTTGATTTTGTACATCTCCTTGGCTTCTATTCTTTTGAGAGCTCCTTTACCTTTAAAATTCATCAAATCAAGGTACGACTAAATAGAGTAAAATATGTAATAGAATGCTTCATACAAATGGTGTCTCTTGGAATTCCATGATATAAAGGACTTTCAAGAGAAATAAAATTAGCATGTGCAAATCCCAATTTGAGAACTTCTCCCAACATTCTACCTACATGAGCCAAAATGGGAGATTTAAAACAGAACATATTCATCTATCAAAGGAAAAAGGTGGTTTTGGTAGGTTCTATAGTTGCATCTAGCCTTGTACATTTATTCAAGCTGTGAAAGCATATGTAAAGCATGTGAAATATTTGATAAGACCCACCTCAATAGATGTAGCCACCTATTTTAGTATAATGATTGTAGGATATATAGACTAGTGGAAGGCACACAGCGATATAATTTTTTGGCTTATAGACCTAGTTTTAATTATAATATGTTCAATGTCCATTTACTTTTCAAAAATTTGATTTAAGTGTCATAATTGTAACCTTTATAGTATGATAGATCAAAAAGTGGTTTAAATTTGGTATTGTGTAGAGTTTTCCTTTTTACAATATTTTGTTATGAAAAGAAATTTGCATAATTATCCTCAATGTTTATAGGATATTAAAATGAAAAGAATGTAAAAGGAAGCTTGATATATATGAATGAAAGCTAGAAAAAGATTATTTCTTCAATAAAATCACAATAATATTTGATATTCAATAGAAAATTATATACATATTACCATGGTTTAGGAGTTTATTTTTTATAATGGTAAGAGGGTTGAACAATCCTAACTATTTACAAACAATTCCATAGGGTGGAAAGTTTGTTCTAAATGTAAAATAATCATATAACATGAAATAGTTATTCTCAAATAGTGAGCCAAATGATCAACATAAAAATAGCTCACCATCATAGAAAAAAACAACTCAAATGCTACATGGAGTGCTTTCCGAGCCCGGGATAGGAAGCGGATGAAGCGGTTCAAATTCTACGCAGGCGAGAGAGGAAGATTCAGATGAAGAAGATGGTGACGGTGGGAGGAATCTTGTTGTTGGGGTCTGCCTTGTTCGTGGTGGGCTAGCTTTAGGGTTTTCTGGTGGGATGAGGAAGGCTTTAGTTGTCTGTCGGTGCCTTTCTCTCTCTCTGGGGATGGTTGGGCGTTCGTGGGAAGCTTGGACCATGGTTGAGGCTAGTTCTGCTCTTGGTGTCGGTTCTCTTGTGGTGGTTTGTGCATCTTCTTCTGAGGGGTGGTCTCTTTCTCCTCTCTGGTGGGTGGACCTTCCTCCTCTCTTTGTGTCGGCGGTTTATAGATGGGTCGACTTCTTTTTTAATCTTGGACCCCTACCTTCTTTTGATCTTCTTTTATTGCTTAGGAGTTTGGAAGCTTCCTATTTTTCTGTGGGACTATGTGGTAGATGGAATTGCCCTGACTGGGTGAGCTTCAAAACTGTGTATTTTAGGGCTTTTGTTGCCATCATTTGTTCTCAGTTCGAGTCATAGAAATCTGGTAGTTTCTCAGCTCCTCTTTGGCCCCTGTTTTCATCTGGTTTCCTTTTACTGTGTGGGGGTGTCATTGTTGGTATTTTTTCTGTAGGGTTTGCTTATCTGAGGGCTGTTGTGTTTGCCTCTACTTTTGCTATGTCCCTTTGGCAGGAAAACGTTGGTTTTGTTGTTTCTTGTCTCTCCTTGTTCCCTAAAGCATTTTTTGTTTTACTGGGAGAGATGTGTCTGCCTTGGGGTCCTTTGGGGCCTCTTTGGGGTGTTTTCTTTTTTAGAATGGGGTTTGTGTTTCTCTTTTTACTATTTGTGACCTTTGGGTATTGTTGCGGTGGGGTTTTTTTTGTCCCTCGCCTTCTTGGTTCCATGGCTTTGCTTTTCAGGCCTCTTTTGGCACATCTTTGGGTTTTTCTGGTCTTTCCTATGGAGGTGGTCCTATCTTCTATTGAGGGGGAGATGGTGGAGGCCAGAAGTGACTTTTCTCCTATAGAGGTGGAGTGGGATGCTGTTAGTTGTGCTTGGAAAGGCTGTTGGGGGGCTATTGAAGCCCTGTTTTATGGTGGCCTGGGTTTTGATGAGGACCTACATGCTGTGTTCTTTTCTTTATCTTCTATGGAGGTGGAGATTTTGATTAGGAAGCAGATCTTTGAGTTATTCAATCCCAAGGTTTTTGAATGTTGTAGCCATGAGAAGTTTGGAGTTCTTTCCTTTAGAGGTGGAGAGAATATACGTCTTTTAAAGGATATTGCTGGTGCTCTGTGCTTCTGTGTTTACCTGTCCTATAAAGATGGTAGGGGTGGGTTGCTGGACTCTGCTACTTCGGCTGGTGGAGCTTTGATCTTGATTTGTATTGTGAAAAGTTGCATATTTGGGTTTAAGGTCCCTGTCAAAACCTCGTGTTATGGGTTGTTGGTCTTGTCTATAACTATTGAGTGTAGTGGGTTGTTGGTCCCGTCAAAACCAACGATGCCAAGATTCATGTGATTTCTTGGTTGTTTTTATGGGCAACCTGCTGGCTTGTGGCAGGTTGCTGGCGTTTTTTCATCCCTGGTGAGCTGCTGGATGTTTTTGATTCTTTCTTTGAGCAACTTGTTCTCCTTGGGGTGGGCTTCGGGTCCACTTAAAACTTGATGGTTTTGGGTCCATTCAAAACCTATTTTTCCTTTTCAAAAACAACTCAAATGCTACAACAAACACAAAACCAATAATAGAAAGAGACCAAAGGTGAGCCCTAAGAAAATCCATCCAGGTAGACCAATAAATCCACAAAAATAGCGATGTGAAACTAATAAAGACAATAATATAATAAGCCAATTAATTTTGGAAGAGGGACCAAAATCCATTCATAATAATAGTAAATCATAGATACTCATATAATATCTTCAAACTTTTTGAGGCATAGATACAACTAGAGGGGGTGGAACACCTTGTCTTATGGACCATGATCCAAGGTGAAAGTACCATCTATAGGGTTCTACCACCATGGCCGGTTGGATTATTATATTATTAAAACTGCTCAAAAGGAACATAAATGAGTATTAATAATGAACAACAATAATAGCCACCATAATTTGTGTTTTATTGAACCAATACAAAAAATGTAAAGGGCACGAGGAATAGATCCCTTAAGGAAGTAAAATCTTGAGAATCATAGCAATGACTGAAACAATGGGAGTATATTGGTAGGGTTATTGTAACTTAAAAAAACTATTAGTGTCAAATTTGAATCAAAATGAAATCAACACATTACCTATTGATATCTCATCTAGATGCAACAATAGTAAGCTACAATTATTTTTTGTTTGTTTAGTTAGATTTTTCTTGTAAATACTTTACAAGCATAAAGTATACCCTTGTTTCTATTATTCTTAATCTAATTTCAATAGGGTGATTAAATTTGTGAGTTCAACATCAAAAATCTCAAATTTATTTATGCTAAGTTACTATAGAAAGTTAAATAAATTAAAATTAAACTTGGAAATTTGTAATCCTTTACAATTTAAATTTTATTTTATCAAATTCATATTGGTAGATAATAAGAAATATATGGTCTTCAAAGCCAAAGAAGGCTCGGTTATCTTATTTTATAGTTTTTAATGTTTACTTGGCATATTGACCTCTATAAACTAAGTAAGGATAACCAACTGCTATTATGGAAAAAAGTACCTCTCAAAGAAAGGCCCACAGAGTATTTATAAATGGTCCTCTTAGCACTCATTGCATCTAGGTGATACTCACAAAGGTGAAGCATTGGGCCTTCCCGGGAGGTCACCCATCCTAGTACTACTCCAACTCAAGTGTGCATAATCTTGGGGAAAAGGTCCATTCCAAGATATTGATACTATTATTTTACCATTTCATTAAGACCCATCATATTGGATGTGTAATTCCGTTTGATGTTGAGGCACTTATCTTATAATTTAATTTTAGGATATTTATGAATCCGATTATTCAAGTCACCCCCTTCATATTTCATGAGTGTTTGCAATTTATTTATAAGGTTTATGTATATATTGTTGTACATTTTCAAGCACTATAACTTTAAAGTTTTCACATATTGTAAATGGAAAGAGTAGAGATCAACCCACAACCAAAGAAATCAAGTAAAATCATTTTGCAATCAACTTGGTGATCTCTTCTTCAATAAACTCTAAGAGAAGATTGATACCATCTATCTCCTTTAGTATTTCACATGTCAATCAAGAAGCTTTCTAATACATATATGATTTCAATTCATGGTTCAATAATTCTTGAAAGATATCTCTAATCAAAATCCAACCACCTACAAGTTTTGCATTTATATACTTTATCTACAAATTTTGCATTTCTATACTTTTATGAAATCTTTTGAATTCTAAAACTTTAATAATGATTCAAATTCTAGAGGTCAAACTCTTACCAAATCCTATGATTTAGCTATCAAGGCTAAGAAAAAATTAATAGCTATTAAAAACTTACCCCATACCTATGGTTTTTCTGACTATGTAAAGTCTTCTTTCCAAACTATTCAAAATGACCAAATACCTCGCCACCTATGCCCCCATTGAATTGGTTAGACTTAATGTGATGGGTGAAACAGTTTTTTTGATAGATCATCTCTCCCACGAACTCAAGGAATTAAAAAATTACTGTATTGAACCCAAGTGAGCAAGCTTTTATACCTCCATACCCTCAAAAACATTTAACTGGTGTTGATCTTATCATATGCAAAAAAAAATGCAAATCCCTGGATTTTATCAAATATATTTCTTCTGCCTCTGCAATCCTGCAGGTGCTTCTCAAGCCCAAATTTGATGCAGCGAGCGTGGATCTAACATGCGACCTTCAGATCTTCAGTCTGACGCTCTCACAACTGAGCAATCCCCGCATGAAGTGAAGATAATCTACTTTTTGCTAAATCTCATAACCATATTTTTAGCAAGTTTGAATTGATTTAAATTCCATTTGCTGTCTATCTCCTACGTTTCACAAATGCCCTCTACAGTTTACTTTGAGGTTTACTCCCACATTCATTTCCTCACGTACAGAAAGGTGAATGGACATACTATTTATAATCCACATAATAGGTAGTGGGTGTGAAGAACTATATGCTACTATCAATTGATAATAGGTGACCAAGGATCAAGTGAACAATAATGAAAAAATGGAAAGTGCTTGAAATAAGTGGAGTGGCCTATGAACCACCTAGAAAATAAACCAAAAGTGATATAATTTTAAATAAGCCAAATACATATTAAAATAAAAGAGATCATAAACTTGTTCAATACATGATCAAGTGCCTAATTCAACAATGAGTCATACTAAACTTGCATTTGTGGTCCAAAATTTTAGAAGCCAATATCGTAGACTTCAGAACATTTGTGACCATTGGCTCTTTGGAGTAACTATGAATCATTGATTCCTTGATATCAATCTTGAGTTAACACTTCTTTCTTGGAAGGATAAAGTTAGGGGTTGTTCTTGTAATTTTTTAATTCTAATATACTTATCAGAATAAAATAATTGACTAACCTTACCTTTCAGATTTATAAAAATATTTATTCTTGATGCCACCATGTCTATGTGGTCTTCCAAAAAGGAGGGTAGAGTCAAATTATACCACAATCTTGTGCTCATCAGTTAACTAGAGTCTAAAATATAGGATCAAAATCTTATTAGCTAAAATTTTACTTAGTGACTCACATTTGGAATGTAAAGTTTTTATTTTAAGCACTTAATAACCCCTTGGATTATGTAGAATCTAGCTTAGTGAGAGTTTAGATCCAATTTTTTCATGTGCATAGATTACCCATATCTCAATTGTAATTAGGTGAAAACTCAAGATTTTATAACCAAAATTTATGTTCCATTCCTTCCTATCTAAGATCAAACAAAAATAATAACAAACTATTCTTCCTCAAATCTTAAAAAGTTTAAATTAAAACAAAAAATTCTAATGATAGATAAAATTAAAGTTCATTCCAAATAACAGAATGCTATGAACCATTTAATTTTGAAACCAAATAAAACCAATATCCACATACAAAATACAA